>JAODJU010000079.1:107183-118789 GCA_026776725.1 Gnathonemus echidnorhynchus
GGGGTGCCTCTGTGTTTGTGTTACACATTGCATCCCCCCAAAGTTATTTTTTGTTTTAATAGTGGGTGGGGGGGGGGTGTCAGCTTCAGGTATTTGAAGGCCCCAGATAAGAAGTCTTTTTGGCCCAGTGTCGTTTGGTAAGGAACCAGACTCGGGGTCTGTTCATTCTGTGTGTTACTTCAAAGCTTTTGCTTGCCTTTTTGCATTAGAAATATTAATGGGAAAGATGAATTTTTTTTTTGGTTGAGAAAGCAGGGTCAGGAGCAATTAGGGTTAGGGTCCTCGTTCAAGGGCCCAACGGTGACATCACTCTGCCATCCTCAGAACTTGAACCAGTGACCTGGGGACAGACGCAGCATCCTAACCCACTGAACCACAGACACCTGCATTGTTCTTCTTTCGAGAGCCTCTGTTTCCTCTCTCATTGTTACTTAACAATTTCAGGTCGACTAGGTCGTGTGATGGTGAGGGCTTTTATACCCCTACGAGTGCAGACACACAAAGATGCTGATACACAGACAGAGGTGAGGGTGACACGTGGGATCGGAGCACAGGGCAGACGCTTATCCCGGTGCTGCTAGTGGAGGATAGCCTGCGATTTATAGCTGAACTCAACCCTGTTCTTTGATGGCGTCAGAACCTGTTTAAATTAGTGCCTGATTGACACACCAGATGAAATGACAAATAGTATTTTTAGCTCTGGAAAAAATAAAAACCTACAGTAGAATTAGCATTAGGTTACCGAAGTGTGGAGCGCAGACAGGAAGGAAGCCTCTCCTCCGCATTCGCTGCGACCTGCAGGCAGATGGATTCGACATTGGCTGACGCATGTGTTTAGTGAGGCTGCCCATTGTGAGGATTACCAAGGGACGCTTCCTCGCAGACTTTTCCACTTTTCTGTTCTGTGATTGGCTGCAACCACCCCCCCCCCCCACCCTAAATGCTGGGAAGACTAGTTAAGGTGAGTGAGTGTTCTCGCAGTTGACGCGCTATAAAAACAGGTTCTTTGTAGGTGCAGCTCCTTTGCTGGCTGAGTCCTTTTGTGTCACACCGTGCTCCAGGGGACGTCGTGATCATGTGCAGAGGAGGAGAAGATGGCCGTTGTCTCGCGGAGTGGACTTTACTGTTGGAATGATTTCTGGCTGCAGCCCTACTGACGTTGCTGTGGTAAACATTGATGATGTTAGAGTTTGCCGCTTGTCACCGATATGTCGGAGATGGAGCTGGGAAATGCCAGAGGGAGTGGGAAGAGAAAGAGTGACAGCTGCAGAGAATTTCCTGGGGCCAGAACAGCGGTTAGTTAATTAGTCGGGTAGTGAGTCTCCATGCCCGTCTCCCTCTGTGTTCCCGCATGCAGACGCACTCAGCCGCTCCGACTCAGCCTTGGACAGCACGTAGAACTTCCTGTCACCACATCCAAGAGACAAGATCCGACTGGTTGCAGCCTTGCGCTTGTGTCCCAAACTGGCCTATCGTCTGTGCTTCTGTAAGCTGCCCTGGGTGTGCAGGTCCACATAATGGACATACACGGCATTTTTCCCTCTCATTTGTGCGACTACCTGTGATTACAAGGCGATGAAATCTCGGCCTTGTGTCGCGGAGCTGTGTAACTGCATCTCCGATGTTGTTTTTGCGTTTTATGGGGGATTTTATGAAGTTCAGATCTATCTTTAGGAAAGGTCAGCCCTATGTTACTGCCATAGGAGCTGTTGGATGACATGGGCAGAGAAGACAGTCTGCATCTCCCGACTAGCTGACGAAATCACCTTCTTCATTTGTCAAAAAATACTTGCCTTTAAAAAAAAATAAAAAATCACAGCACCCTGATGCCTAAATCAATGATAGTGAAAATTCTAGTATAGCGTTGAAGTAATGAATAAATAGGGGCTGGGCTAGATCAGGTGTACATGTGTATGTATGTGCGTGTGTGGGTTCTGTATATGTTACATTGTGGGGACCAAATGTCCCCACAATGTTATACAAACCTGTTATTTTTACGTGGTTGGGGATAATTTTTTCGGTCCCCGCAAAGGGAAACTCAATTTCATAAAAATCTGACTGCAATCAAAAACCTGAAAATGCCAAAAATCTTGTACAGTGGAAACTTGGAACTCGAACGCCTGTTAACTCAGACAACAAACAGGTCTGTTGAATTTTTATCAACTGGTACCTCGACCTAAATCTTGGAACTTTGGTCGAGGAAAAATCTAGTCGCAACTCGACCAAAAACTCGAAACACGACAAAACAAAACAGGCCTGCTAAAACCTGTACAGATCGAGACGCGTCTCTGATGGGCTGAAGCAAAGGTTGCCAGACCTACTGGGATGCTGATGCCTATGAATTGCTCTCAGTTTCATGGTACCTCTCCACCGAGTCCGACGTGCGAAAGCTGTGTTCCTCTGTTCGGTGTGAATTTTTTGTGCTTTATCAACAGAACATTTACTGACACAGTAATCATGGCCCCTAAGAAAGTGAGCAAGTAGTGAGAGAAACTGTAGAACTTTAAAAGGAAAATATAGCGAGAGTTGAAGGTGGTGCGTGTGTCTGCTCTCGCTTTGGAGTGTGGGATTGTCATTTATTTCATGTTTATTGCTTTTGTACGTGTGCTTTTCACGTGTGTATTAGTTTTATATTGATTGTTAATGCTTTTTATCATTAGGGACTGGGGATTAGGTAGGTAGATAAGCAATAGGTAATCATTTGGGGGTCTGGAACGAATTAAATTTATTTACTTAATTTCTTATCGGGAAATCGACCAAATCGCAACTTGACCAGCCTTCTGGAATGAATTAAGTTTGTGTTCTAAGGTACCACTGTGTTTTGTTTGGTTACTTATGGTTAAGGTTTGGGCTGGGTAGCAGTTAAGGTCGTCATTGTTTGGATTAGAATTTGCACATAGAAATGAATGGACGGTCCCCACAAAGATATGAATACGAATGTGTGTGTGTGTGTGTGTGTGTGTGTGTGTGTGTGTGTGTGTGTGTGCGCGCTGTCTGCACAGGTGCTGATGGCTGTTGTATTTTGTTTAGCTTTCATAACATGGAGGCAAAGGGGGATCTGGGGGCGGAACTGCTGTTTGCCTGTGGAGGGGGAGCCGCATAGTATTGAAACATCCTGACTTGGTTTGGTTTGGAGCTCTGAGTGTGTATTTGTATTCTTCCTGGATTCTTGTGTGTGTGTTTCT
Organism: Gnathonemus echidnorhynchus; assembly: GCA_026776725.1. Classification (NCBI taxonomy): domain Eukaryota; kingdom Metazoa; phylum Chordata; class Actinopteri; order Osteoglossiformes; family Mormyridae; genus Gnathonemus; species Gnathonemus echidnorhynchus. Next base: position 110,369 of record JAODJU010000079.1, read on the forward strand.
GTGTGGATAATGTCCCTCTGCTGCAATGCCGTGTGTATGTTTGTGTGTCTGTTTATGTCCTTGTGTCTGCGTGTATGATGGAGAGTTTGCGTTTCGTTCCAAACGAGCAGCCGAGTCAAATCCAGATGGCGGTAAATTGTGATTCGCACTCCATGACAGAATGAACCTCCCATCTCAATGATGCAGAATGACATCGCTCTGGGAGGAACTCTTTCCCTAGTCTCTATTTCCATTTGAAGCATACTTGAGTAAACGGCTAATGAGCCAAACTCTTGGAGGTGTTCATCGTATGCCAGCATGTCCCCCCTCCCCCCTCGCTTCCCCCACAGGCGTTCGATGCCAGCGATCTGCTCCAGGGTGAGGACTTCAGCAAGGTGCTGAGCTCGCTGGTGGCGCTCAACAAAGCAACCGCAGGTCAGGAGGTGACTCCCTTTAATCCACAGCTTCTCCAGGTGGACCTCAAGGGTCCTCAACGTTAATTACTCTTCGGCAAGATCTCCATTAGCGATTGATGTAGCACAATTAGCAGGTATGATACACTGGTGTCCACATAAGGAAGGTTGGAGCCCATAGCTCTGATTGTGGTCCAGGCATGTAACGTCCTTGTTAGGTGTACCCTGTAGGCCATCCAGAGTGTGACATATGTGGGTAAAGGTAGATGCTGAGATAAAGATGAGCCCATATGCTCAATGGCTGAGGAACCTCAATGAGTTCAGTCCCTTTGTGTCCTTGATCACCTCTGCTCAGGATGGGTAGAAAATACCCCCAAGGTGTCTGTACAAGGGGTAAGATCATGAAGGTTTAGGAGTGGTGCCAGCTGTTGGCCCATGATAGCATCCAAAGCCCTATCAGTGGACTCGCACAATGCTGAAACTGGTCCTGCACTGGCAGAGTATGGTGGCAGAGTATGAAATTGAGTCTCGTAGTCATCTTAGGCCTGAGCACGGAAACCCAGAGGTTCTGACCCCCGTAACTGTGGTTTCCCCCCCCAACAGACATCGGGGTGGGCAGTGAGTCCACATGCACTCGCCGCTCCTCCTCGCACCGCATCAAGTCCTTCGACGCGCTGGCCTCTCAGCCCTCCGCTGGCCGGTCCTCCAAGATATTCCCAAACCAGTACCGCAGTCTGGTAAGTGCCTGGGCCCATTTTGCAGATGTTTGCGGAGATGACAGCCAAGTTTGACACTTATCAGCTGTGATCAGTGAAGCCTGTGAAACTTAGGTACTCAATGTTTCATCTGAAATTTGTATCATAACCTGGTTGTTTTTGGGCACCATCGAATGGCAGTAATCGAATGGTCCCTTTCCCTGCTCCCCCTGTAGGACATGACGGAAAACAGCACTTGCCAGGTGGCGGTGAAGGCGCGCTTCAACTTCCAGCAGACCAATGAGGATGAGCTCTCCTTCTCCAAGGGTGACATCATCCATGTGACACGCATGGAAGATGGCGGTTGGTGGGAGGGAAGCCTTAATGGAAAGACTGGCTGGTTCCCCAGCAACTACGTCCGGGAGTTCAAAGGCAGCGGGGGCTCCAAAGGTGCGCTGTGGAGGGGGGGAGGGGGGGTTGAGATACTCAGGGATGTGGGGATCTGGGATGGTGACACTCTGCTGCTGTTGTGGAATGTTTTACAGTCACTGTGACTGAATACTGCCAAATTGGTGTTAGCTACTGTCAGGTAAAAATGGAAGGTTAAGGTAACATAAGACAAATTGCCCGAAAAACTGAAATTTTTTTCAAGCTCAGTTTTGGTGCCAAATTTAGTGGGCTTTTTATATGCTTTTATGAGAAAATTGAGGATGAAGTTGAAATTTTTACTTCTATCAGTGTATAATTTCAGTGCAGTTTTGGAAAGAAATAATGACATAGGTTGACAAACTGAGTAAGAAATATCCATTAATTTTTATTAAAAATCATTTAAATGGGACATTACTGGACAGAGAGATAATACGTTGAATCTGAAGCGGTTTGGGGTGTCCTCCAGTCAGTGTGTCACCTGCCCAAACCAAATCATCATTCGTGGATCCAGCATCAGTTATCCAGCCAGTAACATCTCTCCAGAAATCACCGGAGACAGCAATGAAAGGTTTTGTTAGAAGGTGTTATTCTGATAGATTTGACCCCATAATGTGACTGCAGAGGTGTTCCTACAGAAGCCTTTGTCTTGCAGTGAGGCAGACTTTGGACCATGAGCCATGCAGCTGTGTGACAGAGGGTCAGTGTGGTGTAGCTAACGGGAAGGAAATTCCCACACCACACAAAGAACGGAAATGCTCTGTCCCCCACAAGGAGGTTCTCTCCAGAGACTGCACAAACCATAATCGTTACACTTCTTCTATATCCATTGACTCGCTCCAAATAAAGATTTTTGCCTCCCGGGAGAAATGGAACGGGGGGGAACAGAGAGGATTAATGGTTGATTGAACCCCGAGTGTTTGTTCGTTAGCTGACGGAGGTCCTCTAGTGGAAGATGAAGAGGTGTCCAAAGGTTCATAGACATGAAAGCCATGGGTCTACGAAGATGAGTCAGATTCCTGCTGGGACTCACCCAGGTGTTCGTGTAGGAAATGGGGAATGTGTTTGTTTCTGCATTGTATGTTAATGAACCTGTGTGTGGCCTGGTAGGTGTTCCTCAGCGCCTGTCTGTGAGTGTTTCCGGACTCTCAGACCCTACAGTCTACGTTGCTAATCGTGACCGACTTCTTCCCTGAGCTTACATGCTGCACGTTGATCTCTGAGTTGCAGTAGTGGGGTGCGATCTGGTTAGAAATAGGAGAGGCACCCTTTGACCTATATCCTGTGTTGGTTCCTCTTCCCCTTCCTCTTTCAGACAAACCGGTTTCTCCCAAATCCGGGACTTTCAAAAGCCCCCCCAAAGGGCCAGACACCTCCAGCATCAGCAAGACCTACTATAACCTGGTTAGTACGGCCTCCCCCAAGAGCTGCAACATCACATACGGAACAGCAGCATTAGCCTTCAGGGAGCCTTCTGGGCTGTTACACAGAAGAACTTCCTTAAATGTCTCGTATCCTGATTGTCCTGTCCCAAAAAGTTGGCTCATGGGAGTTTTACTTCCACAAAAGTGTTCTGTGGGCAAAATGAAAAATGATTCGGAGAGATAACTAATCAGATTGTAGAGGTGATGGATCCAAGCAACTAAAGGAGATATCAGATGTCTTGGTCCCACCTCCTGCAGTTGCTTGGACCCACCTCCTCTACAATCTGATTGGTTATCTCTCTAAACCAATCATATTTCATTCTGCCCTCAGAACACTTTGTGTAAGGAAACTTCCAAAAGCAAAAATTTGTTCTTCACATTCCTAAATTGTAATGTCTCTGAGGCCTGTGGTCTTACTGAAGTATCCAGGAGCACAGGAGGGTGAAACTAAACGCTGGTTTTGAATGGATGTAACCCTTTCAGATGGCATAGCAAGTGCTGTCTCACTTTCTCCCTTCTTTCCGTCTTTCTTTCCTCCTGGTAGAGGGAGGGAGGAGATGATCTTTTGTTCCGCTGTTAACTGGTCGTGGTCTGCGCATGTTTGTTAGTCAGGCATCACTAGAGGATCCCAGAGCTGTGTCTAGCCTGTTTCCTGTAGCCTCGCCCAGGTTCCAGCTCAGCTATGCTGCCCTACAAAGGTCATTACGCTGACACTGAAACGGAGAAATAGGAGGCTCTGCGTTGGTCTTAATGAGGATTTTGAGGTTTCTGTATCTTTCACAATGTTTTCTGCAAAACCAAGTATAGTTTCAGTCATCTCAGTTTTGATAAAACATGCAATTACTGTGTTTTGCCTTTGTGGGGCAGCGTAGGTCACAAGTTCCCTTCAGTAATTTAACCTTCACGCTGAGATTGTTACTCTGCATGACATTGTTTTATGCTTCCTTTTAACGATGACGCATCTGCTTAAATTATATCATTATCTCTGATTACATACTAGATGAAATGCAGTTAAATGTGTTTGCAGAAACCAGAGAGGGACAGAAGCTTAAAATTAGCTTTTGGCTGGTCTCTGTTTTAGGTGGTACAGAACATTCTAGAAACAGAAACAGAGTATTCTAAGGAGCTCCAGAACCTTCTGTCAAATTACCTACGCCCACTGCAGAGTACAGAGAAGTAAGTGGAGTGGAATCTCTCGCAGTGTTAAACTGCAGTGTTAATTGTCAGAACTGGTACCTACCAGGTAACCATCTTCCTGCTTCTTCACCTCAGGCTCAGTTCCTCTGACATTGTCCACATCATGGGCAACCTGGAAGAAATCAGCACCTTTCAGCAGATGCTTTTTCAGTCCCTGGAGGAGCGTACCAGGTGAGCCCACATCCCCGTCAGACAGGGGCGTGCAGTGCTGGGTGTGCAGTGCTGGGCATGCAGTGCTCTCAATGACTGACGATACCTTTTCCCGTGTTCGCCGGAAGGTGACAACAGGCCTGAGGCCAAGAACATTGGCTCCTTTTAAATTACCAATGAGTACTGGAGGTGCAGGCCCTTCTGTTAGACTGACCGTGGCCTGAACCTCGGTTTCCACGCTGACTTGGCGCAGCCTGGCTGCTGAGGAGCCGATGAGATTGGGTGTTGGGGGAGAGTCTGCCATGCTGGTTATCAAGCCCCACCCACAGCTATGGTGATAAAATACTCTGCCAACCTCCCTGCAGGGAAACTTTAGCCTCTGATGGAAATACGCATCTGACTCAGCACGCCGCTTGTTCCTTTCACCTCTGATTTATCAGGCACTAAATATACCCGCCCCCCCTGACTTGTGTCCTTGTTAAGCAAAATCGGTACCTCTAACTTCCTCAGTTCACAATAAGACTGTTTTCCGGAGCGATTTACTCAGAATAGAGGCGTTAATGCCCTAAATTGCTTGAGCTGGAAGCAGCTCCTTCAAAGTGGTGTTTGCGACTGATGGCTGATATGTAAGGTTGCGGTACAATCTAGTGGCAGATTTGGTTACTGCACCTTACTGCTACCGTATTATCGTAGAGGCAGGAATACAACTGTTGCCGTATATTCAGGTGGTACGTGGAACAGGACAATATCCATCAGTGTTACAAGAACTTATCCCAGTCAGGTATTAAAGGCAGGTGTACATGTGGCTGTACCTACCATTGAGGTCACTGAGGTCAAGTCCTCAGTATTTTATCTGCATCTCCAATAACCACGATCCATTACTGGTCACACCTAGGAAGGGCGAACACTTTGGACCTGGGTGTGCAGCATGGATGTGCTACCACTGTTTATGAAAACATGATACTCTGTGGCTACATTAATAGGTGCACCATGCTAGTACTTAGTGTTGAGTTCTGTGAGTTTCTGCACACAGCGCTGTAATAAGCTGTCATTTCTGCACTCGTGCCTTTGCTGTTAGCTTTGTTGTTAGCTTTGTTGTTAGCTTTGTTGTTAGCCTTGCTGTTAGCCTTGCTGTTAGCCTTGCTGTTAGCCTTGCTGTTAGCTTTGTCGAACCCATTCTCCTTTGACTTCTCTTATTAACAAGGTGTCTTTGCCAATAGACCTGGCACTGACTGCTTGGTTTTTTGTTCTTTCTGTTCTCTGTAAACTTCTGTTTTGGTTTTTGAATTTTTAATGGAGCACTTTTGTTTGTGTATCTGTGTGACTCTCTCTCCCCCTCCCTGTCTCCCTCACTCACAGGCTTCCAGAGAGCCAGCAGAGGCTGGGCGGCTTCTTCCTGAACCTCATTTCTCAGATGCGGAAGCTCTATGTCTCGTACTGCGCTAATCACCCCTCTGCTGTCAGCGTTCTGACCCAGCACAGGTACGTCTGTCCTTTGCAAAAAAGATTCAGCCGATTTATCGTCATGTATGCAGTGTCTACACTATCATATTCTTATGCACATAAATATACATTGTTACAGACGTAAATATAAATAAAATTGGTGTCAGTCAAAAGTTTGGACACATCCATGGAAAGGTTTTTGTTGAACTATTCTCTACATTTTTAGAACAATTATAGACGTTTAAACTATAAAATAACATATATGGAAATGCAATGACCAAAAAAGTATTAAACAAAAAAATATATTTTTGGGGTGGGGAGGCGTACCTCTGTGGGTTGGGACCCAGAAGGTTGCTGGTTCAAATCCCGTGGTCAGCAGAGTGATGCCACCATTGGTCCCTTGAGCAAGGCCCTAAACCCCAACTCCTCCAGGGACTGGCTGGCCCTACTGTCTCCTCTATGTCAGTTCCATGAGGCGGCCTCCTGGGATGTTTTTCCAGCCGTTTTTACTGAGCTCTCATTGGCTGCTTTTCCGTCACTCTCTAGTAAAACTCCTCCCAAACCACTTCTACTGTGTTTAGGTCAGGTAGCCAGGTCATGTGATGTGACACTATCACTGTCCTTTGTAGGCGACTTGGCGTGTCTAAACTTTTGACTGGTACATATGGATATCGGTGGGGAGTGTGGAGCCTAAAGTGGCTGGTGCTTATCCGTCCAGTAAAGCATAAAAACACTATAAAATATACATATGATCATCGTTGACGCCATATTGTTCAGTATACGTTCTATATGCCAGTGGTTCATGTTTATCCTGTGTAAAGTCCGATTAGGTTGTGGTTTTCTTTCTGATTCTGTCTGCCACAGCGAGGAACTGGGGGACTTCATGGAGAGCAGGGGGGCCAGTCGTCCCGGTATCCTCACCCTCACCACGGGCCTCAGTAAGCCCTTCATGCGCCTGGACAAGTACCCCACCCTGCTAAAGGAGCTGGAGAGGCACATGGAGGTGGGGGGGGCAGCTTCTGCTGCTGCCACACTGATGGGGATGTGTGTCTGTGAGGGGGGGGCGGGCGGTTACAGTCTAACTGTCCCGGAATCACCTGGAGCCGGGGGGAGGCGTGTGGGTCGTTGGGTGAGGACACTGTGTCTGCGATCACAACATCGCTGGTTCGAATCCCAGGGTCGTAGAGTGACATCACCACTGGGCCCTTGAGCGGGGGCCTTGACCTCCCCTTCCCCCAGGGACTGTCTTGCTCTGCTTTTATAAAACATGCATGTCATTCGAGATAGAAGTCTCTGATGAGTGTAATGATGCAGTGAGTGTAAACTGCCTGCTGTTTATTTGCACGCGCGTGTGAATCTCAGTGGTTACATCGTCCCCTTGTCTCCTGGTCTATAGGAGTACCACCCTGACCGGCCAGACATTCAGAAGTGCATGAACTCATTCAAAAACCTCTCGGTAAGTTGACTTTCCCATTCTTCACTCGGCACAACGGTGCCCCCTGCTGGGTGCACACAGTCAATGCAAGTAATGACCAATTACTCCTAATAGCTATGGGTCTGAACAGGAACAAAAAAGAGCATCATTTTAAAGTTGGACAGATTGATTGCCTTTCCCTCACCCTGAGCTGTAAAGGGCATGGGTGTGTGCGCCGCTTATCTTGGTCCCCTTCCCCTGTGACCCTGAGTGAAATGGGTTCCTGGATCTCTCCGCCTGCTTAGGTGTCCCATGCCCAAGCACCGTGGCAGGATCCCGCTATGTGTGAACGGCTCGTTATCGCTTCGTAGTTCCTGCCAAAACCGTTGGGCTCTGGGCCTGTTAAGCAGCAGGACCTATGAGCTTATACCCATCCCCGCCACAAGCTTTGTGCTAATCGCTGAGTTTCTTCGAGCAGCCTTCCTGGGGCTCTGCTGTTTAATTTAGCCTCTGACACTGATGCACCCCCCCCAGCCCCACCTACTCTGGCCACAGTGCTACAGTGCTCTCACGTTCTCTCCAGAACGGGCGATTTGTACCTCAGATTGCACACGGGGGTGATGATCACTTAGCTGACCGCCTGCTCAGCCAAGGAAAGTAGGAGAGGAGAGGAGAGGCAGAGACGACTGTGATAACGGGGGGGGGGGGGGGGGGGGGTTGCTCTGGGGCAGCAGATTTAGGGCCGGAAGCAGTGAGAATGAGATCTCAGTTTCTACTAGTGATGATGACGCTCTTCAGCCTCTGAGCAGAGGCGCTAAAGAGGCCACCGATATTTGCATATAAACAAACCGTAAATCAGTGGCTGATCGGATGGGGCCATCTGAATGAGGACCTGTGTTTCCACGGCGACAGGCTCACTGCCAGGAGATGCGGAAACGGAAGGAGCTGGAGCTGCAGATCCTGAACGAGACGATCCGTTGCTGGGAGGGCGAGGACATCCGCACCCTGGGAGGGGTGATCTACATGTCCCAGGTTGTGGTCAACAACTACGGCAGCGAGGTGAGGCCTTACGGACACGAGGTGGGGCCTTATGGCCACGAGGTGAGGCCTTATGGCAGGCCTTATGGCCACGAGGTGAGGCCTTACGGCAGGCCTTATGGCCACGAGGTGAGGCCTTACGGCCACCAGGTGAGGCCTTACGGCAGGCCTTACGGCCACCAGGTGAGGCCTTACGGCAGGCCTTACGGCCACCAGGTGAGGCCTTACGGCAGGCCTTACGG
>JAODJU010000079.1:131733-144080 GCA_026776725.1 Gnathonemus echidnorhynchus
AGTTCATATCAGGCTCCTAGAAGCAGGACTGAAGTCCTATAAAGCAAGGAAGAAGCCCTTCATTAATGAGAAACAGGTAAGAAACAGGCTGCAGTTAGCAAAAAAAATACATTATTCACAGACGCACACCCATAAATAAAGAAATGAGGGGAACCAAAATTATGTTGTGGTCTCTTAATCTGTGCCTGTATGTAATATAAATACATATATATATATATTAAAAAAAATCATAGTTCTGGAACTGGATCCTCTGTATGTATTCTCCCACAGGAACCTGTAACCCCCAGTTCCTGTTCCTATGAAATAAGCATGCCAGGAATTGTCTCAGATCTCATGTGAATTTTACTTGATTATTACGCATCCAGAATCGATGCACTTTTATTAATGTATGAATGAGTATGAATAGTTTTTAAAGGGGGGCGAGTGGGGTAACGAAAAAATAAAAATAGAAGCTGTGTGAGGTAGGGCTAAATTGCGTCGGGTTATTAATGGAAGACGGACGTTATTGGACGATTGGACTTCAACCTGTGGACCTGTAGGAGGCGATGTCCCCTTTTCAGTCACACCCAGCAGCAGAGCCGGGTGAAGGTTGTGTATAGGGTGGCCTTATTAAAGTGACAAGGCAATTTAATTCCTTTGTGGGCGATGATTCTCCTTCATTGATTTACAATGGCGCTGATATACTTTTGCTAGTGTTGGCAAAAAGCTAAAATGTCAGCCTTTTCAGGTCGCCTCGCTCGTCGTGTCCCCCGATGAATAATGAAAAAGTCACCTTTTGTCTACCGTTAAATATTCCTGCATAAATACAAAGGTGCATAAAGCATAAAAGAACATCGGATTTATCTTTAACGTACAGATAAAATCCAGAGATCTTACTGAGCAGGGTTCTTGCTAATGAGTGGGGGGCTGGCCGGATGTGTGGAAACCTGCCCCTGTTTACTGCAGAGAGCGTTGGCCTGTACCCCCCCCCCCTCCAAACCTGCACAGGAAGCTTCTATTACAGCAGTGATTCATCCTCTCTCAATCCGTGTTTTTTTCCCCCAGCTGTACATGAAGACGTCTCTGTTGGAAGCCTTGGACGGACTGGGCAGTCAGAACACAGATGGGAGTCGGGACTGGGGGGTGGACAGTGGTCAGCACTGTCACCTCACACATCTGGGACCAAGGTTCGAGCTTCTGCCATGGCTCTATGTGTGTGGAGTTTGCAGTTTGCATCTTTCTGCTGTGTTGTTGTGGGGTTTCCTCTGGGTATTCCTACCCCCAGTCTAAAAACATGCTGAGGTTCATTGGAGTTACCGAATTGTCCATAGCTGTGTGTGTGTGTGTGTGTGTGTGTGTGTGTGTGTGTGCGTGTGCGTGCGCCCCCGCCCCCCCTTTCATGAGTTGTTCCCTGCCTTGTTCCCCTAGCCTCTGGAATATGCTCCAGACCACCACCCCCCATGACCCTGTGTTGGACAGCAGGGTTAGAGAGAATGGATAGACTGAGTCAGGTTATGGTCCCAGTATAGAGTATGAGTTGTTTGTTTGATTCCCATGTAACTAGAGGCAAGACCTTTAACCTCCACCGATTGATCCAGGATGAATATCAGATGCAAATCAAGCTTCATTTCAGTTCAACTGAAGTACCTCCTTCAAAGGTCCAACATGGGTTCCTCTGTCTGCTTCTCCACCTTTTGAACAATCATGCAGTCATTCGACACCCTCGATAAGCTTAATTGTAGTGTTTTTCTCCAGCAAGCTTTCCCGCTCTTTGCGCTGGAGCAGGGGGGTCACCAGCGGGGGTAGTGAGATGCCCCCCCCCGACCCCGGTGTACCACCACGGCACTCAAGAAGAGCTGAAGGCCGTTTGTAAGAGCTCCGGAGACATCAAGGTGTCTTTCTTTCAGAAGCAAGAATACATCAGCCGTGCGCTGACTGCCCCTCACTACCCCCCCCCCCCCCCCCCCCCCCCCCCCCCCCNNNCTGTTTCCTTCTCTTCTGTTGGGTCTATTCAGTGGCCAGTGATCATTTAGATTTGACATGTATTGTAAAGGCTGAGACCATCTCTCTCCCTCTCTCTCCCTCTCTCCCCCTTTCCGGCTTGTCATTAATTCTCAGCCTTTGCAATTTGCCAAAAAAAGAGGGAGGGAGTTGGTGGTGGGGGGGGAGAGAAGAAGAAAAGAAAAACAGGGAAGGATGGATGAAGGCTTGATGTCCTCTTTACGTCTGTTATTGCACAAAATAGCGACGCAATAATTTTTTGTCAATGTTTTACTCTAAAAGCTTTCCACGTCAGCCCTGAAAAGAAAAGCAATAAAGTCCATTCAAAAGACATGAATAAAAAAACGGATCCTTTGGGGTTTGACCGAAACCCTCCTTTCTTCAGCTGGTAATCAAATTGGAGCTGAAATGAAATGGAGTTTTCTTATGAAAATAGCCTTTGTTGCCTGGAAGGCTGGTAATTCATAAACAATACGCGGCCCCTTTGTGTGGATAATAATATATTCATCTCTTGTGTGATGGTAAAAGCCAGAGCAGGAGCTCTATGCTACAGTATATGAAAGGCAGCAGGGTCTGGCTGCTCACACAAAGGCCCTTTTGGTTGCCAGGTTTGTGAGGACTGGGCACTGCTGCCCCTCTCTCTCTCTCTCTCTCTCTCTCTCTCTCTCACTCTCTCTCTCTTGTTTTCTCTCCCTCCCTCTTTCTCTTTTTCTCTGTCTGTCTCTCATCTTTGCTCTCTTTCTCCATCTCTCTCTCCCTCTTTCTCTCTATCTCTCTCTCATCCTCTCTCTCTCTCTCCTCTTACACTCTCTCGCAAAACTCTGTCTCTCTCTCTCTCTCTCTCTCTGTCTCTCTCCCTCTCTCTCTCTAGCTCTCCCCCCCTGTTTTTCAATGCGTTGTTTGCTCCGCTACAAAGCAACTTCTGGCCGGGGGGTCCAAACCTGCCTGGTACCCTCTCCCCCCACCCCTGGGATGCTCTTACTAAGATCTCCTGGAAAATGGGTGGGATCTGGGAGAATTTGAGCTGGGAGGAACACCCAGGTGCACCCTGAGGGTGCTGTTTCTAAGCCCGCCTTTGGGGGCAGAGGCTAGGGCATGACAGGTGGAAGAAGGCTGGTGGGGGGGGGCAGAGGTGGGGGGTCCGCTCTCTAGAGCCGGCGCGTCGGGGGCTGGACTGGCTCGCCACGCGCGCACGCACACACAGACACGCACACTCACACACACACTCACACGCACACTCGCACTTCTACTCAATGCTGTCAGAGGGTATGAGCCGCAGCTCTGGGGGAAATGACCACTTTCTGAGGAAGAGGGAATATTCGCTGGCGGAACCCCCCATGTTGCCCGGAGACGGACCGCCGGAGCCCGGCGTGTTGCTCGGAGACGGACCACTGAATGGGAAGTAAGTGAGCCTTTTACTGATCTACTGGGCTGCTGTGAAGGAGGAACTTTGAGGCGACAGGATTATGCTGGGAGGCTGTGTAAGACAGGAAAGGAGCACAGGTACGTTAGGTGTGTGAGACGGGAAAGGAGCACAGGTACGTTAGGTGTGTGAGACCGGAAAGGAGCACAGGTACGTTAGGTGTGTGAGACCGGAAAGGAGCACAGGTACGTTAGGTGTGTGAGACGGGAATGGAGCACAGGTACGTTAGGTGTGTGTGCAAGAGCGACTGGCAGGACAGGACCAGATGCTCCATAGACGCAGGTACCAAGGAGCCCGTGTGGGTCTGCATTTCAGCTGAGCTCAGGGTCTGAAACTCAGTATGTAAACTGCTGAGTAACTTGCTGGCTCCTTGAGATGATGCATTAGACCTGTGAAAATGTGATCTACAATTATAAAAATGAGTTTAATATTAAGTAATTGTTTTTCTTGGGTTCTGATTGGGGAATATGTGGCTCCATTGTGTTTCATCGTGAGAATGAATGACCTTTGCTATTCCTGACGTGTGTAATGTGACGTGTTTTAAACTGGTGGTTGTGTAATTGGTGATTTTAGGTTTATGGTGCTTCACGCTCCGTACTGGGGAACGTCCAAAAACGGGTCTTTGAGAATAAAATGATCTGAGGAAAGTAGCTGAAACTTTGGCAGGTTGCAGTCCGGTTAGAAGCCAGAAATAAGGACTCTTAGCTGAACTTGCTTGGTTACTTTAAAAAAAAAAAAACATGTCAGGCTGCCCCCCCCCCCACCCCGTCACTTGCAGTGGGATATTATAAGTATATTAGGATGTGGGGAGTCTGCAGGTTCGCCCCCCAAAAGTCACACGTCTGAGATTATTGGGACGTAGTCGGCAGATGTCTCCATTCTCTCTTCCCCTGCTTATTGGCTTTGCTGTGTGGGATCTGCGTTTGCTGAACGTGTGCAGGTGAAATCTGTGCGTGCCTGGGGGGGGGGGGTCACTCTAAATCTGAAATAATTGTGAGTGCTGGCCGTTTCCAAAATGTGACTGCGCTGCACTCGTAGGATCGGCAGATTTAAGTGCGCTCCGCTGATCTTAACAGACCATTTTCGGCTCTCAAACAGCCCCCCCCAACCAAAGTCTGTGTTTCCTACCCTCAGTCCACGAGAGAAAAATAACATCAAAACAAAAATGGGACGTTCAGCTTGCGGGGGCATTAATAACACAAACTTTTCTGCAGCTCAGATCTGTTTGTGACTCATTGCAGTAATAAGCATGCATTAGATTTGTTGTGTAATCAGGTGTGAAAATCATATTAGCAGAACAATTTGGAGGGCAGGTCTGCCAGCAGCTCGGGGTTAGAGAGCAAAGACGACAACAGCGGCGGCAACAAGCACAGTAATGAGGGAGACTTTGAGGGAGAATTTGGCTATAAGTAATTATTGTACATTTTTATGTAGGCCATGCAAACAGTATACTATTACTTTGCAGCCTAAATAGTTCGGTGCCTTGATTTCTAAGAATCTCAACAGGCTCTTCAGATTGATACAAATGACTGGTATTTGTGGAGTTGGAGCTGTTTGAAATCGGGGCAGATGTTTGGGATTCCGTTAAGGTTTCCATGCGGTGGATGGAACTTCTGAGGAGACTGAGTCCATAGGTGTGTGTGTGTGTGTGTATGTAAGAGAGAGAGAGAGAGAGAGAGAGAGATCAGCACCCCTTCTCTGCGGCGCCCGCTGAGGTGGACCCTGGAGCTACTGGCCCCGTTACTTCCCCAGATCATGCTTACCGCCAGGCCGGTGAAATGTAGTGCCTCAGATGTTCCGAAGGGAGAACAGAATGTAACGGGACGCCCCCCCCCCACTCCAGCCCTGCTTTCCCGGGGGCCATGAGCCCAGAGAGTCTCGAAAGAGACAGTGAAGAAAATAAATATTGATTTTCAGATATTTGTGTTGCAACTTTTTTTCGTTTTGTTCTGCTGCTAATAGGATCAAGGTTTATGAGAAAGGAAAGCAGAGAGGAGGAGGAGAAAGAGAAAAAGAGAAGATGGAGAGGTGGAGGGAGTGGAAGGGGGACAGAAGGGGGGGGACGGAGCAAGGCTGGGATCTATGGACTGTAAACCAGCTTACAGGGGTAATCTGCTGCTCTCGTGTGGCGTCTCCAGCGGGGATGGGGGGTAGAGCGAGGGCGACTCAGCGGTGTGAACTGACAAACCAGGGGCCGGGGTGGGGGGGGCAGGAAAAATAAAGGGCACCTGGAGGACAGCCCCCACTGTTTACACAACGTTTTTAATGCCACAGCTCAATATAAATCAGGTTTAGTGCATGAACAGTACATCAAGATTAAATTGATTACACAAAATCAGATTTCAAAAACGACGATTTTTGACCTTATATTCAAACATATTCCATTTCGTTTGGTCCGGTTGGTAGTTTGTTCTACATTTTTAACACGCTGCCTATGTTTGTCTCTTAACCAAGGGGTGGTGAACCGCAGTCTTACCACCAATGTCCACTAACCCCTTAGTGTACTGGTTACACAGGTGCAGTTTATTTTGGTTTGACGCTGGGCAAAGACCCTGGGCAAAGCTGGGGTTGAAAACACTGGAATCGTTTGGAACCTGCAAGTGGTTGGATCGAGTCCCTAAATAACTGCACTTCCCCGTAACAAGTTTAGCAACATTCGCAGCTGAAATAATGCTTAAACTATAGGTCACTGGTGATCACAGACACTCAATATCCAGCTGAATGCCATTAACGTTATTTTTGTTAGCACGAGTCACAGGCCGATATGATGAATGTTGGATGGTGTGTTCCTTTAGTCTGCCTGGTTTGCCCTGATACCAGCAGCTGTGACGTTGCTCCGTTGGTCCCAGTCACAGTTTCCCTGCCCCGGTTTTTGGCTGTGACTGTAAGATTACGCTCTATTTGGCACCAAGCTCTTTAATAACATTATTAAATACCATGACTATGCACACTTTGACGACACAGCTGTGCCTCCCATTTTGTGGAGACGTCTCCAGTTGTTTGGGCTTATTGGAAGTGTTTTGATTAAGTAAACCATACTGATACACTGTGTTGGTGATCAGAGTAACACTAACTAGTGATTCTACATGTAATATCTAGCCAGTTCGTAATAGTCATACACAAAGACTACTGTAGAGTTTTGACAGTAAAGCAGCTGACAGTGTGTTTTGATGCATCACCATGAAATCATCATATGTCTTATGACATCACAGCTGGCACAGCTTATGACATCACATCCAGCACAGCTTATGACATCACAGAAGTGATCAGCGATTATTTGGCAGCATTCTGGTTAAGGGGCGTTATGGCATATTAGCTGGCTAACAGTGCATGAGAGTTTCCAGCTGCTGCCTGCTTCTTGCTAAGAAGTCATTGCATTTAACCAGGCGTCAGTGATGTAAATAGTAACAGACTGGCAACAAACTGTTGCACTTTTTTGTGGGTTTTGAGATTTTTCAGATTTCAGATTCAGATGTGATATCCACACTAGGGTGGTTTCATGGCAACAGAAACCAAGCAACTGTTGATAGTGACAAAATTTGGTTGCCTTGTGCATAAATACTATAATATTTGGATCATTAAAGTTAAAAATAAAATCAAAGTATGTGCTTTGAGGTCTACATAGGCCTTCTATATTTCATTGTAATGGTATCTCACTTAATTTATATCAACTTTATCATGTAATTTATTGCAGTGTATACTTTCTATGGCCTACATATAATGAATAAAATGACAAAATCTGATCAATAATAAATCCCCGCATCTTAATCAACTAGATTAAGATTATTGATTCAACTATCATATGGGCCTTTTGCACATTTCTGCTTTTTCATGTTTGCACATCTGTACATTTGTTCACATCACTTTTATTTTATTTATTTGTACTGTTATTCTCCTTTATTCTGCTCCTTCTCCAAAGTCAGATTCAGTTTTCCTATCTGAGTCTGACCTACTGTAATGTCTTGATGTCCCTCTGGGGATCAAAAAATATCTATATCTGTTTAGCTCATCTGTCTATCTAACCCTATCATCACCCTCTGTTGTTTCCCCATTGTCTGGCTGATGTGGAAATCCGGACGAGCTCCGTTCTCAGATCTGCACCTAACTGCTCACATCAGCCTCTGCATGTGCTAAATGTGCTTCTGATTAGTTTCCTCTTCTTCTTCTTCCTTTCTTTCTTTTTCTTTCTTTTTAACAAATTACGAGAATGGAACGCACACACACAGATAGCGTCTCTTCTCATGTATCTACACGTATCAGCCTGTATTTGGCCTGTATTTAGTGTTTCAATATGGAATAGAACACCCCCCCCATGTGGTGCCCCCCCCCCATCACCTACAGGTAGAACATGACCTATACTTCATATGCTCTCTCTACTATAACTTTTTATCATCAGGGTGTCTGTCTGTCTGATTTTACTTCACTCTTTAAGATATGAATATTTTTGATGTGACTAGTGAATTCATTTTCTAATGAAAAACCAAAGATCCTTAACTAAGATGGCTGTTGAAAATGTTGGTCTCCAAAACCTACGGGAGAGAAACAACAGCTGTACACACTTAATGTCTTCTGGGTGTCAGAGTTACTCATCACGTTACACATGCAAGTTTTCAGTTTTCAAACTCTTTACAGTGGAAAAGCAACATGAAACACATTAGGCTACGCAAAAAGCTGACCTGTGATTCAAAGTGGTGCTATTACACCTGGGATATATATCAGTATTTCAGCTATTAGGTGTGTGTTTTTAATATACACACAGAGCACTTTTTTTTTAAAAAAATAATGTTTTATTATAAGATTTCTCAACATTAATTGTGTTAAAGGGATGTTCCAGTAATAATTTTATCATGATGACAATAACAGAACTTTTATTAAATTGCAAAATGTGGAAATAACATCCCATCAATGTTATAGTACATTATCAGAAAAAAAAGCAATTTGTATCTTTGATGTTACAATTATTTGTCACTGGGCCTGTACCCTCAAGGATCTGCCAATTGTACCCTAACTGTAGGTAAATGTACCTTTTAAGGTCCAGAAATGGACTCTGAAGAACATTTTTGTACCATTGTGGGTACTTTAATGTTTGTAGCTTGGAATACACCCCTTGTTTTCTGACAGTGTGAGAACATTCTCTGCTACATTAGAGAAGACCTTCATGTAAAGTTGTTCATTGATCTGGGAACGTTCCCCATTATTTGGGCTGTATACCTTGCAGATGTTGTCACTTATAAAACTCGTATTGCCTTCTGCTGCCAACTTTTGCCTGTTTTACCTGGATGACAAACACACAGATAATGAAAATATATAGGTCTTGTACACACACACACACACACACACACACACACACACACACACACACACACACACACACACACACACACACCAAGATCTTAATCCAGTAAATACACTTTCTCTTGTACTGGGTCAAGAGTTTGTTTGGTGTAATCTATATTTTGATTACTAAACGATAAACCAATTAGCCGATGGGTCATGTCTCCATCTAGTGGCGAAATGGTGCTTCTGCATTTTGAACGTCGCGTTATTTAAACAGGCTACCGCATTTTTATGATTATTTTTTTCAAGAAATAACACTGTCAACAGGAAGCTCTACAAACAAGATAAATACTTATTTGTCCATTAGTGACCTTACCTACTAATGGAGATTGATCTTACGTAAAAGGTAGCATCAAGTAGTTTAAACAGCGCAATTGACAATTTACAAGCAAACATGAACTTTACTCATATTGTTTAGCTGTCATTTAGAAAACTAGGTGTACATGTCAGTTCAGTTTACTTTCAAGTTTTTTTTTTTTTTTCAAAAGTAGAATTGAAATTAAGGTTATATGAATAATTTTATGAAATTAGCAGATGATAATTTTGTAATTATAGCGAAATGATTACAGGTGAATTAAGTTAAGCACGTAATTTATTTTCGGTAATTTTATTGTACTCAAGTACTACCGCCTAGGCCTACCAATTATTGGGTCAAATATATTACTCCGACTATTTATATAGTACACACTGTTTTGTTAGAAAAGCTGTGGTTGTAAAGATGCGCGTTATCACTGAGGAGACCTGGAAGAGACTCACATTACCTTCCATGTTAAACATGTTCCTTTCTTCCATTTAAACTTCACAAATCCGTTGCTCCCAAAGTTCCAAACGACATCATGCGGACCAAACCCGGTGAGAGCCCTGGCACCGTAAGGTAGGTTGTGATATATTTGAAGTCTCCACAATTTTATTTTATCCGAAGACAACATTCAGGCGTACCGTTAATGGAGATGGAAACCCTGGATGATTCAGGGGGTCCAGACGTCGGAACAAGATAACAGGGAGGCAAGATTTCTAGTTTCGTCCCTGACAAACTCTGGCAATTTAATGTACAGAGTATGCGTCACGCATTTAATGTAATCCTACACATCCATCCTTCCATCCATTTTCTACACCCACATATCATAGGCTATTCTGCGTCTTCCGGAGCCTATTCCATAAACTACGGGCGCAAGGCAGCGAATAACCCAGGATGGGGCGCCAACCCATCTCAGGGCACACGGATTTAATTAAATTACGCAATTAGCATATACTTAAGTAATTATGTCAATATGCACATATTTAAGAGTATTTTTCATTACGACGTGAGGATACCAACTATATCTATCAACTGGAATGTTTATCATGTTTAGTCAGGCCTATTTATGTAGGCTAGTTTTAGCAAGCAAATAACAATATAGCCCCTTAATGTAAATGTCAGTTAATAACTTCAGGGTGTCTCCTAAACGGAGATGAAGGATTGTGGAGAGCGAATCTTGAGTGACAGGGCCCCTAAATTTTTTTGAAACCGAATCTGATTGATCTGGGTTGGGGCCGAATTTGATATTCTTTCATGGGGCCCGAAATATCTAGCGGCACCCCCCCCCCCGACCACAAGATTTATCTTTTTTCAGATAAATCAACAGGTTGAAAATGTTGTTGTCGGCTCTATTCAAGGAACAGTATTAGAGTTGAAACCAAGTACATTTGTTAAAATGGCGACATTCATAACTATTTCGATTTTTATCGATGTCCTCGTAGCAGCAAGTCTCCTCTGCTATCTGACGGGCTTTTATGTTCGGCCGGGGGTCAACGCTAAGCGAACGGTAACTACTCAAATAGCCACAAGAGGGCGCCAAAGCTCCATGAGAAAAGCGGTGCGGCGCAGTGTAATTATATGCTGGCAGGGCATAATTTAATAAACTCTCAGTTGTATTCAAAACATGTTAAAATGCTACATAATGATAAAATATTTTAAAGATTTTTCGAAACCTGATGCAATTTGTATAATATAAACATTTTAAAACGTATTTTATCGAATTCCCTTTTAAAGCAATTATAAGAGCGAAACAATTATCAAGAGAGTTTAAAAAGAAAACAATACTGTCATGCAAATACTGTATTCGTGTCAGTTTCATTTTATAAGTATTTTTGGACAAGGGGAAGTATGTATGATATTACAAATATGCTTTGCGGTAACTCTGCGTGATTATTTTGGACAGGCTACGTTTACTGTTAAATCAGATGAAATCCGAATGGGTATGAAGTAATTTACCACGTGTGGGATCAAGGATTTTCTCGCCTGAGACAAGATACCAGGCCTCAGAACCCTGTGCAAGTTGTCAGTGCGATGTGTAGTCCGTGTACGTGGAAAAAAACACCTTAATATCGACCCTAAAGGCTCAAATTAGTCATAATTGTCACAAATGTCATTTTTATTGCTATTGTAAAATATACCACGACGCCGCCTTAATTTTGTACAAATATGTCATTGTTGGCAAAAAGACGTTTGCATTTTAATATCCTTCACATACGTGTGATTGTTTCGATAGGACTGTGTTGTGTAACACGTTTTCTGTTAGCAATTTGGAAAAAAAAAAAAAAAAAAATCAATACTGTAGATATATATTTTTATCATTAGTGCATTTTAATGCTTTGTTGAAAATAAGTGTTTTGTGAGTGCTTGTAATTTTGTACATTGTTTTCTTGTATACAAGTTGCTTCTCAAGGGCGATTTTTAAATCGTTTGATCACTCAATAATATATAAAATACCAAGTTCACTTTAAAATAAAAGTATCTTAAAGTAAATTGAATTTCCCGTATGCGCGCTTCCGTTTGCAGCTTTTGTTGCGTCATTGACGAATAACCCTTAAGCATTTAATAATTGATTTGCCTATGTTGTAACTCGATGTTTTCATGTAAATTACGTTCTCCGTGTAGAATTTGCAAATATATTTAACGAAAAAAAAATAGTACTCCATTCAAACGCGTTATGTTTCGACGTAGGACTGCAATTCTTGACAACGAGCATTTAAACTGCATTTTTTTTAAAGCAGAAAACGGCGGCAGTTGGCCTCGGTAATTGAGCGGGGGTGTGTTAGCAGATCTCCGAGCTGCTGTTTGCGTGCGACGGCGCCCTCAGAAAGCGCAGCTGCGGGCGGCCGAGCGCAGAAAGGCGGCGGAGAGATGGGCGATAGCGGCGGCTGCGCTCCCGCGCAGAGAGGCGTCCCGAGCAGCTGAGCAAACTGAACATCCGCCGGTCAGCGTCGCTCGCTGGCAAGGCCGCCGTAATTAGGCACTAAGCAAATAGGGTGGCAGCAATCCGAGCAATATGATCGCAGATTATCCCCGAAATTACGCGTCTGAAAAGCCCACTACAGGACACGTTTGGAGTGCGCGAATCGGCCCTAAACTCGCTGTAATCGAGCAGGTCGTTAAATAGCGCAAATATGCAAAGGGATATTTTTAATTATAAGATTTCACAGGCCATTTAAAACACTGTTGGTCGAAATAACTATGAAAGAGCCGATTTAATTATTTTTTTTAAATATTGCATATTTATTATTTTGAAAAGAAATCAGAAATATGTATAGTTGCTTGTGTTTTGGTATAAAATGATTCCCTAAG
>JAODJU010000079.1:144086-166212 GCA_026776725.1 Gnathonemus echidnorhynchus
GAACTATTTGTATTTTTTTTTTTTTTTGTAAGATGAAGTTATTGGTATTGGGTTAATTTTCACTTTATTTTCATTTAGGCCTGCGTTACGGTTATGGTTGACTAAGTACGCCCTAATTACATTAATTATATTATGTACCGTTAAGATATTCGCGTCTCTACGTTTTCGCGGTGTTTTCGCCGATTCACCTCGACAGACTAGAAGTGCCTTTAAGTTTGCATCAATGCATTAATAAACCGCATAAACTACAAACTGAACGAACCACGAGCCATATGATCTCCTTCACAGACATAAAGAAAAAGCCGTCAAAGCTGATACCAGATCACTTTCTCCTGAGTACTAACAAATCCTTCTGAACATGGGTATTTAAATTATTTTAAAAAAATGAAGATCGGTAATTTCAGCTCTAAATGTCCGAGATCGCCAAGAGTATGCAGCACTGTAAATGGGAGCAACCAGATGGTATGTAAGCCCAGCACAATGGGAACAAGAGAAATTTCTAGAAGGGTACAAAGGTTTTCTGTTAGAGCCTGGAGTAGTCTTGTCACAATTTCAGCTGTCCGGTGCTACAAGATGATATGAGATTTGTCTTTTTTCCCCATAGTTTTTGTTTGTTTACTTGCGTACTGGCAGCATCTGAGGTAATTTGTACACATTATTGCAGTGATTCAGCATCACACATGGGGAAGCACCTGTCCCAGTGGATCTCTGGGGGGGGGGGGACAATAGGGGAGGGTCTGTTTTATCTCGCATATCTCGATGGATTACACACCTTCTCTGCTGGCTTGGCCACCTGGATGTGGAACGCTTGCTGTTTGGACCCCAAGCCACAGCCCAAATACATGGGCACACTTTCTGCATGTAGGCTTATGTTGCTAAGGCAGGTCTCTGGTTTGATGGCTGTTAGCACCTGGTTAGAGGTCAAGGGATGCTGCTGTGTGTCCAGCCTGAGATGGACAGGCGTTCGGACATCAGACATCCAGTCACCTTGAGACTAACTTTGCCAGAGGCCTCCTTTTGAAAATTTCGATCAGCCGCGACGGAGGTAATGTAGGGCTGAAATTCCTGGCTTGAGTGCTCCGAAGTCCTCCTCAAACAGGCTTCCATGAAGTCCCTAATTCTGAAGATGAATCATTATTGATTTCCAACCTGGATATTGCGTTCCCCCTCCCTGATCCCCTTTCATGCTGAAATATATCCCCGGACGTCCTCTGAAATGTCAGCATGAAGGAGATTGACCATAACGCCAAAGCATCAACATTAATTTGAATGTTTACTGTACTGCTTATGGCTTCTTCCACAACACAACCAAGTTTCTGCCTTTTTGGTATGCGAGTGCATTAAAGGGGATATTCAATCAGTGTAATGGTCAGCGTCTCACTGTGCATTTATATTGATTCTGTGAACGTATATTGTTTGCATTACTGAAAAGGAAATTGAGTCCCATTTCCTAGTCGCCACTGTCTATTTGTCATTGAAAATTGGGAGGTGAAGCTTGTGGAATGAATGTGAATTCAGAGCGGAAGGGACTCAGTTTGGCTCTGTGGGCTGTAATGCGGCAGGGAGGCTTATGCATGTGTGTCTGCATTAAGCTGAACTGCACGTTGGGTAAGAAGTTAAAAATCAACTGAAGTAACACTTTAAATGTCAGCTAAATGCTGTTCTACAGATGTAATGGGATTCTGTCATAGAAGCTTTTTTGAGGCTAAATTTCGTGTAATTTTCATTGCATTTAATGTATAGCACTCCTCATTTTTAACATGAACCCTTAATTTTATATGTTTAAAACGTACCGCTGTTAACTTATCCTGCTTCTGATCCTGACCCTCCAGGCTTAAGGTGGGTTGGTACTCTGGCGACTGGACTACACTCTGTGTCCTGGACCAAGTTACTTTAGTTATCCGCCTGTTCAAAATGCGACCACATCTAATCAGTGCCGTGACACGATGAGGGCTTTCTGTGGCACTGGGTGTGAAACTGATCGAGACGGAGTTCAGGAATTAGGGAATGAGCGAAGCCTCGAAGTCCGACAGCAGCTAGCTAATATTATCGGAGAAGTTTTTCCTTCCTCTCTCTCTCCAGCACGGCTGTATAATCCAGGATGCTTATACCACTTCTCGATTCAAGGTTAACTCTGAAAAATGAATCTGGTTTGTTCTAGCTGTCGTTCGTCTGGCCAGCCGATCGCTTACAGCGCCGCATGGACCACATTCCGACTTCCTTTCCGTGCAGGCGAGTTACCCAGCTTGATTATACTGATTGTGATCTCTGACTGCCGAGGTTTTTGGAGAGAGATAAATCGCAAGCACAAATCAGGCACCCTCCAACAATTCCCGTTCTGTATGTATTCTGTTCCTAAACAAACACCGTTGTTGCATGCTTAATTCTTTTGGAGGACAATGGCCCATTGACTTCCTCAAAATAAAGATTTTTTTTTTTTAAAGGGGCAGAGCAATATAGGCTTCGTTAAGATAATTAAGACAATTAAATACTCACGCCTTCACCTTAAATTACCTGCGTGACACATCAAGATGTAGACAACACTGCTTTGTGGATGGCGTAAGCCTTTGCAATGTCTTTGTCTCTCCGTGGGCCCTGTGGTCTATTCAGTAGTGTGCACGGAGGAATCTGATTGGCTAATGAAAAAGCTGGCTGTACACTTTTGTAATTGGACATCATAAATCTGAAAAAGATGTAGTGGAATGATGAAAGATGCATTTCTCTGTCTCTCTCTCTCTCGGTACTTATGGCTTAAGTCCTGCTCGCTGTGAAAGGGGATGTGGTGGGGGGTTTATACACAACCCTTGGAGATGCATGACCACTGTCCCCAAGCCCCCCCCCCCCCGCATCGATTGACTTCACAGGCCTCTGTTTTTCTACTGGGAGACAGACATCCATCCGTACAACAATACTGGGTCCCCCTTATCAAGATCCCTCCTGCACCTGATGCTGTCAGGAAACATTAACCTTGCGTTTTTATCTTTGACGCTAGTGATTAGCACAAAGGCCATAAAGTCCCATTGATGGTCCGGGAGAATAGGGGGCCCTGAGTTATTAGGGGTTTGGGAGGAGATCTGCTGAGCTTGTGATGCAGCATGATAGCATTATAAGCCTGGATTATGGAATTGCTAATTCCTCATTTCTTTCAGGAGGCAGTCAATGGGGTGACACTAATGAATGCGGTGCGTAATTGTAGCTCACTTGACAACAAGTTTGTCTTGTCCCTTTTTTCCCTCCCTTTTTAACGTCAGTATCTGATCAGCCCCAATCACGCACCATCGCGGGGTTGCTTAGTACCGTAGCAACTCAATCCCAGAAATGACATGTTGGGTCTTTTTCTGCACCTTTAGGTAGATAGTCACGTTCTTTTTTTTTTTTTTTTCTGTTCAGGCAGAGGCTATAGCATAAGTATCCCAGAGAGGGCCACGCACAGAATTCTGGGAGAGTAGGGAAGCTGGAATGAATGTGGCAATCTGATTTGTTAGGAAGGCTTTGTGAGGGAGATAGGAGAGAAAGTCTGACGGATCTTACTGGAAGCGTCACTTCTGTGCAAAAATGAGCCTTCGGTGCGGTGAGTGAAAGTCTCACGTATCCCTTTGAAGGTCCCTCAACATGACCACAGGCCTCTAGGCTTTTCCTAGGGGGGTTGCTGTCTTGTAGGCGTTGGGGTCCCTCACACATGTAATCATTGAAATATAGAGAAGGATGAGGGTCGATCGCAATGTCACCAGTGCTGTTCAAACCACACGTTCTGTTTTTTAACATATCTGACCTGTAAGCTGCCACGGCACACAAATAGCCCACTAAGTGTCAGTAATGAATTATGCAGTCGGATCGATGCATTTTCAGGTCCTCCTCTCGCATTTCTACGGCCGCAGAACATCAGTGGGGTTGATGCACCTCCTTCCAAAAGCTGGTTTTCACAAGTTCCTCCTTAGCTTTTATTGAATTATGTAGCTGAACGGTTTACACACATAGTGTTGCAGATGTTTATGATATTCAGACTTCTCCAGTTAGAACTTAACCAAAATCCACCTAGAACCAACATAGTTCTTGGTGCCTGACTCCACACCCCTCAGCTCAAAAATAGTTCCAAATCTACTATTCACATACTGCTGTTTTGGACCTTAATTCTTTTGTCCTTTCAAGGACGCTGCCTGGAGAGTAGTCAGTGAAATGTACAGCGCCACCATGCTGTGAAATAGGGAAAGACACAAAGACAGACAGACAGACACACAGCTGACTCTGGCCAGACCATCAGCGCACTGTCTGCACCACTGTTTGTCTAGTCGTGACCCTTCACTGGAACTTGTTACTGACCTCCGCTGTACTGAGGACAACAACCAGCACTTACTCTGAGTGGAAAATGCCCTGTTATCACCCTACCTGATGGGGATAAATAGTAGTTTATGTAGAGTTTCATAATTACAGCTGTTAGACAGAAGTACTGGCTCCCTCGATTGAGTGACTCTTGTCAATTTATTGCGTGTCCTCGGTGGACAGTGGAAAAGTCTTTTTTTTTTGGGAACTCTTGCCATGAAAGCCGTTTGGCATTTGTGTTTTAAGGGCGGGGGTGTGCGTGGGGGTGATTCCCGGTAAGATGTGGCTGCCTGTCATCTCCGTGTTTACACGCATGCCTCCGGTTATCCTGCCTCTGTAAAACCTGTTTTTGGCACAGAATCGGTGCGGACCCATGACTTTAGCCCGTCGAGCCTTTCGTGCTCCCCCAGCGCCCTGACAAAAGGTACTACGGCGACCGTGGTCCGACACTTTTAAACACCTTTAACATCCCAAGTGCAAATTTGAATCCTTTGTACGAACGATTTTACCCTTTATTTCTCCATTAACAATACATCGGCATGAACTGATTAAACTCTAAGTCGCTTTGTATATCTCATGTAACTAATTAATTGAAAAAGAATTCAATGTGCAGTCTTACAGTTAAGTTTCAAAAAGTTGTACTAAATTTGGCGTTTAGCCTATGACATTAAAATCTCCGGCGGTAGATAGATTGTGGAATTGCGTTCGGAATATAGTTCTTCAAAATGCGTTTTTAATAGGTTCCGATATTTGACATAATGTTGCTGTAAAATGTGTAATGTTACTGCCCAGCATTAACCCGGGGTTGCATCTAGTTCAGAAGCGGGGTTGTGGGGGGTGGTAGCTGTTTCTTACTCCGTCCTTCGTTTTGCACACAGTGATTAAAATAAATTAGCGCGCACATGCAATGACAGCTTCCCTGATCCGGAGGCTGCCGGTGACAGCTGCAGGCACGTGAGCGAGCGCGAGGCGCGGGTTTGGGGACGATTCCCTTTAGGACATATAGGTGGCGCTTTTGAGATGCTATGGGACACGCAGAAGTAGCCGTATTTATGGGGCTCAAAAATTCAATTTAGTCCAAGGGTTTCTTTTCTGTCCGGGCGGAGATCGCATTTACTCCCTATTGTCTGTGCAAATGTAGGTATTTCCAGGTTTCTCGTCCACCGTCTTCGGGCAAGTGGATTCAATATAAACCATAAAGGAAAATAAGCAGATCTCCGTATAAACCCGTGTGTGTGTGTGTTGCAGTTGGGCAATGTGGAGGAAAAGACTCCTATTTAGACGAGAATAGGTCGATTGAGATGTGCCGTGAATGAGCCCTGCGGCGAGAAACGTGAATATTACATTGATTGGCAGGATTTGCCTAATCATCTCGGTTCATGAACTAGTAAAATGGTGTCAGCCGTCTCTCCGATCCTTCTCCAAGAGGGAAGTAGTTTGCTTGTCGAGGTGAATCACAAGCCCGTGATTGCGTTTCCGACTTGTGAACAGTGCGGGGTGCCATCCACAAACCGCATTATAACTGTAAGGGCAAACATTGTGAGCGGATTCACGTACAAAAGGGGCTATTTCGTGATTTAAAAAAAAAAATCTTCACGCAAATGAATGTTTTCCCCTTCCTTTAAATACCAGATGTTTTCAAAGTTTAGCATAGTATTTTTTTCTCTCCTTTTTTAACAACCCCTCCCAGCTTGAAGCCCCAGTCATTCTTATATTCTCTCTCCAAATTTCGCAGATTAAAAGTAGGGGAATGAAAAACAGACTGTCTTGGAAGGATTACTTATCATATTAATTAATATCTGCCGACACAATAACGCCAGCAGCTGCGGAGAAAGCAGGGGGAAATTAACAAACGTTTGATTTGTTGAGTTGCTAATGTGACACTTATTATACAGGTCAGCGAAAAACAAAGAGGCTGCCCAGATATGCTAATGTCCGTCCAGGGACCAGGCAGTTGTACAAACATAGGGGCTTCCCTAAATATCACATTATTATCTCCACAAATAGGAAACAGTTTTTAAAGGCAAGTCGGTCGCCATGGAGAGCGCGGTTTCGGTCATTAATGGGTTGGGGGGGGCATTGAAGCAGCCCGCGGGATGCTAAGGTGCGGGACCGCGGTTGGGAAAAAATCGGGACAATTTAGTGCGTCCTCGCTGGATACACAGCACACAATGATGCCGGCAAAAGGAAAAATGAAAGGCATTAGAAATGTTTTTGTAATGTTTCCAGTGTCTGTAGCGTTTGTGCTGCTCCCGCAGGTTGATAGAGAGTGAGAAACGGACGCATAGGCTATTTTAAGCTGAAGATTTATTTGCGGTTATGTGCGATTATTGAATGTAATTATGACCGCAACCGACCCAGGAGACCAATAAATCTCTGCCTGGAAAACTGATCCGTGAAGATTGGGCTTTTGTAGAAACCCAGTAACTATATCTCTATGTTTCTGATATTTTAAAAACCCAGTTACCTTAGTAAACAGATTTTATTGATAATTAAGTTTACTCTTGTGAGTGGGTAGTGAAGACAGGAAAACGGAACACTGCAATTTCTTTACTGAGATGTGTTAGAACTCTGGCGTTTGTTTGACCGTTTTTGATGGGAAATTATGCAGATTTTTGGCAGGTGTGAGGTATGTTACCCCAGTACCACATGACCTCAAGCCACCCAGCAATGGGCAGGTGGGGGGGGGACTATCTCAGAACATTCACCCCACCGCTGAAGATCAGGGACAAAGATGGGAACGTGGAATATCTGAAATGGTCCCAAGGTCAGCGTGGAGGTGAAGTAATTCCACCGATTTCGAGATTGTGTGCAGGTCCTTTTGAACCCGTCCTGCCCATAGGTCAGGAACATGTGATCGAAAATGACGGGACGCGGTCCAGCGGCGTGTATGTATGTGTCAGGAATGCTGACTTCAGTCAAGAATGTCTGTTACCCCCCTGTGTGTGTCGGCCCACCCATAGACGGGTAAACCTGCAATCCAGATCACTGACTAAATATTCTAAACCAAATACTGTGAAATCCGTTTAAAACTAGAGAGAAACGGCCGAAAAATCCGCAAGGACACCCCCTCCTTGGGTTTACTTCCTCACCCTGTGCTAAAGGACAGATCTAGGTTTCTATAGGTCTGTATCTCCGCTGTCTGAGGTGACGTGTGTGAGTCACACGGCTGGCTTGCCGTGACTGTGTCCCGATTTTCATGGCCAAAGACGGCAGAAGTCGCCTTGTTTTGCATGAGCAGAACTGAACTCTACACCCTGTCTGCTTTCAGAGAACCCCCCCCCCCCAAATAAAATCAGCAGACCCTGCTGCCCAGAGTACTTAATACTTAACCTTGTGCTCCACAGCACGGCTGCTTCAGCGTCCGTGGGGTGGGTGACCCTGGATCTTTAGGGGCTTTGGGGGGGGGAGGGGGGACATGCCGTGGATGCATGGGCTACAGAAAAGCTCTTTGCACACCCCCACCCATCCGTGTATTTACCAACAGCTGGCCGCTAATGTGATTTCAGTCTAGGATAAAAGGATGATTTAATTAATTAAAACACTCTAGAGGAAGCTGCAATTATGAGTCTTGATGGTTTTTATCCAAACCTGTCTCCCCTGTGTCTACAGCTACCCTACTCTCTCCCACATGCCTCCCTCCCCCTTCCCAGTGCGATCCCAGCTTTTCCAGTGACCTCCCAAAGATGGCAGGTGGGTGACCTTGCACCCTCGCCCAGGGGAAATCCTGGAGCTGACGGCACCCTGCTCGTAGTTGCCCCATCGCCATTACAATGTGCTGCTCTATCGCTCCATCTTCAATTCGAGACGCCCGGGGGGGGGGGGGGGGGGGTGATCACCTTGAGATCCTGCAGATCTGTGCTTGACCAAGACCATTTGACAGAGATCAGAGGTACCTCCTCTAATTTTCAGACCCTTTCCAGGCCCTGGCCGCACACAACGGCCATTTCTCTGTCTCGTGGAGGAGTTCTCCGAAGATTATCTTCAATTTTCCCCCCCTTTTTTTTTTCCTTTTTCCCTTCGGTCTTCGCAAACAGTGGTTGCCAAATAGCGATTTGAGCATGCAGTCATATTAATCCTGCTGGTCAAATTATAATTCATTTTCGACACCCAGGGTAGTTGTGAGGAAAACAGAGGCAGACCTAGATGTGTCACGCTTTGTCAGGGCTCTGTCAAAACAGATCTTCGCCTGTCGCCTGTCACAGTTACACTTTCAAATGTCAATATAAACAGCAAAATAATGGAAAAATAGAAGCGAAACATGTTTTCTTTTTTCTTAATTGAGGCCTCTGGGGTCCCGCATTTCCAGTCTTATGTTCCTCTCTATCCCCGGGAAATAATAGTTATTGTGAAAGCAAGGATCCCACAGATAATGATATATAATAGCCCATATGTCTTTATTTAACAGTTTAGGCCTGAATAATGGTCTGTATGTGCTTATGCTTCCACGGCGTTGCCAGGTCCCTCAGAGCCCAGTGTGACAGACTAGTCGCCCAATTTTAAATAGCGGAGCAGCTTTTTCAATCAAAGGTGAGGAACAATTAGCTGTAGTGAAAGATTCCTGGAAATGAACATTTTAAAGTGACAGAATGTTTATGATGCTAAATTAAACAAGGCTCATGCCACGCAAGAAAACTCCCATCGCTTGTTAAATGTATATTTTAAGGTTTAAAAACGTTTTTTTTTTCTTCTTGGCTTTAAGCACATTTCTATCACTTGATGCTGTCAGCTTAAACTGCACTTGCTGTAAACATGAAGGGACTCCTTGTTACTTTGTGGTGATGGTACAGATCAGGTGGTTTTTCTGTCTTTTAAGGACAACCAAACCTCTGAATTCTTGATTTGGCTTTGGGGGGGGGGGGGGATTCAGGCAGATGGGAGGTAGGGCTGGGCATTTCACCTGCCTGAACGGCATCCTTGGCAAAAACGCTGCAGTGCAGTGCAGTGCAGTGCAGTGCAGTGCAGGCACCAGAGCATCCGCGGCAAAAGCGAGTTTCCCAGCCGCTTCCCAGTGATTAATTCCGCTAAGCATGTTTTGAGCCATTTAAAGATTAAACAAATACTATTGATGTTGTTAGTACAGAGCCAGATCTCTGTGGCATTACGGTCCGAGCTCGGGGTTAGATACATTTTGTGATAGAGGCTGTGGCTCATTCCCGGCCAGGGGGGGAAACCTCTGTACCACCGACCGCAAGAAAAGCGGGGGAAAAAGATAAACGGCTTTGGATCGGGTAATTTTCATTAAACACTAAGTGTCACATTTAACCTGCATTAAAAGAATCAATTATCCAGCTATCAGCAGTAGAGGGACCCAGCAGAGGCTGCTCCCCTTCTCCATCAGGGAATAAGGGTTTTTCAATTAGAAGGTAAATAACTGGAGTGGAGTAGCAGGCGAGGGGGGTGGGGCAAATCCGACCCCCCCCACCCCATCCCACCCCCCGAGGGCCCCATTCCAGTCCAGCTGAAGTGAAAGTCTTCATATCCCAGTGACAGCCCCCGTCAGCATCAGCAAAGCATCATATGACTGCCTGCCCGCGGGGATGCTGTTTACGCTGTTTGTGGAGCTCCCAGAATCCCCCTGGGCAGCAGTGGCACTCTGCCAAGTGCGGGCTGCATTGAAAAGTGTGTATGTGTGGGGGGGAGAGGGGGGTGGCTCATTTTAAGGTGTGTTTCATCAGGCTAATTAATTTACAA
The DNA here is from genome assembly GCA_026776725.1 of Gnathonemus echidnorhynchus. NCBI lineage: Eukaryota > Metazoa > Chordata > Actinopteri > Osteoglossiformes > Mormyridae > Gnathonemus > Gnathonemus echidnorhynchus. The sequence continues at coordinate 154,101 of JAODJU010000079.1, forward strand.
GCACCTGTTTCATCGCTGGGAGATGCTGGCAGGAGCTATAACGCGCAGTTTGATGGGAACACTGGGGGCATCACACATTGCAGGAGTCGTCGTCATCGGCAACCCCCCCCCTCCCCACGTAAGCTGATATGGCTGGGTTCACTATTTTGGATACGTCGCGTGTTTCTGAGGAAGCTGCACGTGTTCTGTTTTCCTGACTCTCGAGAAGCATATGGAGAGGTACTCGTGCTGGTAATGTGTACCTCCTTTGAAGGGATGGAGATCTTGCTGAAGCTGAGTACCTCATAGATGGGAACGGCAATTCTATGGCCAACGGGCAATTGGTTCAATGCCTGGGCATATCTGGGCTAGACGTCCCATTTAATCAAAGGGCTATCACGCCCCGGGGCCAGATCTAGGCGTGGGCCAACTAGGCCTAAACAAAATCCTATGACCCAGGCCCTATCAAGTGGTGAAATCCACAGAGGGGTACCCCCCTCCTCTTGAAAATGGGCCCCTGAAAAGGTAGATCTGGCCCTAATAACGCCTGCAGGTTTTTAATTGTATTTATGTTGCACAATATGAATTTCAATTTTTTTGTTAAATTTTCACTAAAGCAACGAAACACCAATGTAGAGAAATAGCCAGCTGGCTCTCTGCTACCCGGCCGTCCGGGTTCTATCTCAGGAGGTGTATTTTACGGATTGTAGCAGGGCACTTCTGTAACTCAGCTGTAGACTATTGAAGTCTTTCTTATTTTCCAGCTCTGACATCTCAGCGTAAAAACCAGGCCAGAGGGCTTCCTTCTAGCCTCCTTGCAACAGGATTATTTTGTTGGTCAGCGAGTATCTGAGGGGACCACACAGCCTCTGAAGAACAGCTTGGAGAACTTCTAAAGCAGACCCAACATGGCTGCTAGGCCCCTGAGAGCACTTGGAAGCCTGAGTCCTGTTGTTGGGATACGAGAGGCAAACTCAACAGGTGGTTAAGGAGACATTTCAATAAGCAAACTGCAGGTTAATTTATCGTATTTTAAAATGGAACCAAAGCAGCATATAACCAGCTAATGGAGAATGTTTACAGAACTTTAGCTAATGTTAACTTCTCAAAGTTGTCAGAGAAGGTTCATACTGTAACGTTGATGTAATTTCATTTCCACATGTTATGTTTTAACAAAGGTTCAATCAGCATCAGCATGATGGCATTATTATCTGAACACCCTTTCAACATGTTGCTTAAATTTTGTTTTGTAATAAAAACATCCATCCATCCATCCATCCATCCATCCATCCATCCATCCATCCATCCATCCATCCATCCCCTCTAATTGTTTATGCTATTCAGGGTTGTGGGGGGTCTGGAGCCTATGGACACAAGGCTGGGAACACCCCAGGTTGGGGTGCCCACCCATCACAGGGCACACTGACACCAGTCACTCACACCAGTCACAACTATGGACAATTTGGTAACTCCAGTTATCCTCAGCATGTTTTAGGACTGTGGGGAGGAACCAGAGTACCTGGGGGAAACCCCATGATGACACGGGGAGAAGATGGAAACTCCACACACACACACACACACACACACACACACACACACACACAGAACCATGGCAAAGACTCGAACCTTGATCCCAAATGTGTGAGGCAACAGTGCTAATCACTGCACCACCATACTGCCTTTATAATGAAACCATTATTTTGTAAAAGGGCGATGTGTGTACACTGTAAATGCACCACCCAGCCTTGAGCCCAAGGCCTTAGGAGTGTAACAGAGCAGTGCCACTCACTGCCCTACCAAACCAATCATTCGTTTTATGTTAGTAGTCTTAGTCGTAGTATTGGGATAAGGTTCTGGGACCATCAGGAAAACTGGACACTTTGAATGTTTCCATACTTTTAACGTAACGTTCAGCTAACGTTCCTGGAACGAAAAATCGTTAGCTTTACTAACTAGCTTTGTTAGTAAATCATTTTGTTAAATATAGGAACTGAGCAATTTATATTACATTTATGCATGATGTATATACATATTAAAGACTGGATGTCTAACAAAGCTAGTTTTATGAGTATTATTATCAGTCGTTGCAGACGGCTTTGAGTGGGACTGGAACAACTTCCCATTCGTCTCTTAAATATCGACTGGGCATCTTCCACCGCTAATTAGCAGTCATGCTGGGGCCATGGAAGGTTACTACACGTAAGAGGCGAAGTCCTGGCTTCAGGGGAATCATCTCGTCTTAGGGAGACATATGAGGCAGTTAAGGACTAAATATGATTGATCTTAAACTAATGTGGATTTAAAACGTGTCCATTTTTGCACTCTTGAACCATTTCTTCTCGCTCATCTTGTATTTTTCCGAAGGTAATGAAAGGCAAAGTTAGTATCGCTGACCCCTCACCCGGCCTCCCCCCTCAAATAGTTCCTCAAAGGTGGGGGCTGGATTGAGGAGGGGCCATCTGCTTGTGATGGTGGGGGGGTAGGGGGTCATAGAGTAACTCCATGTCACCCCCCTGTCACCACCAGCTGCCCCCCACTCCCAGACATGCCCACGGCTGTCATGAGGGGACACACGTTATTTGTATCAGAGATTGATTTTTTTTTCTCTCTCTCTCGTTTATTTTTCTGTCAGGTTTAAACAAGGTTGAAAAGCTTCAGGTAACCTCTGGCCTTTGTAAGACCCCTTGTTTTTCTTCTTGCTCATTTATGTAGTTCAGTCAGACCAACCGAATCTCACAAATTGATCCTGCGAGTCCTGTCTAGTAGTACAAACTGCAAGTGACGATACTGACATTCACCTCATTGTTTCTGCTGTGGAAAACACACCGTTTAGGTATGTCTGATGAATATAAATTGATTTCCTTCAGAAATGCTGTCATTTTGCTAGAAATTTGGTAAGAAAAACGTTCTTGGAAATTCAAATTGAGACCACTCTCACGATGAATCGATTGAAGGTTCTTATACATTGTAGGCTAGGTGACGGAAGTCTAATAGGCAAACAGGAGACTGTAAAAATGACTGAAAACTTAAAATGTTTCTTAGTATTTTATAGTTAGGTTGTAGCAGTTCTGTGAGGTGTGACTGTGGTGTATTTGCGTTTTTTTATATGGGTTAGTGAATTCAAATAAAGGACGTGACGTTTTTGTAACACAAAGTGACACATTTTTGCACGTATATGTCGTTACTTCTGGATTTTATCAAACATTGCTGCATTGTTTCTTTGTTCTTGGGAATCTGCACTAAACTGGATGGATTTGGGTATCCTGAAAGCTGTCGATCAGGGGCCCAGCGGACTTTTCACTTGTCTGTTTAATTCCGATTTTGTTTATGGTGGGAGAGCGAATCAGACTCACCCAAGGGCCTGTCAGTCAGAATTCGGGGGGTAGTATTTTACATCCCGGCCCTGATGTCCCCGGCCAGTTCTTCCCCCGGCTGTCTTCCCAGAAAGCCGTTGGGCAGACTGTCTCGCTAATTGTTTTCTAATCAATCGGTTGGTACGTGAACCTCTGGAGGTCAGGTCCTGTGGGAACGGCGTGTGCGTGCGCATACGTTAGTGTGTGTGCCTGTGTCGCGCCAGATAGCAGCTTCATTGGCCCCAACACAACGCAGCACAAAAAACAGGAGCTCAGTTTAAGAAGGAATTATTCTACCATGTTTTCCAGCTACATTCCTCAGTGAGCTGAATTCCCAAACCGTGATTTTTGTCCATGTTTTTATCAATCAAAGATTGATTAATTTATATTATCAATCAAAATTATTTCCCCACCCCCTGCCAGGAATGATGTGGCAAATTAGTGTCCATTGTTGTTAAGTGAAGAGAACGGAACAGAATAGCACTTCTGAGGAAGTTGTAGAGGTTTTGGAGTGAATGACCTATCAGATAGGGTGTCATCAGCAGGATGGAAGGAGGACGGTGTGGCTGTCCGGGAGGATAAACAGCTCACCGGTCGAGTCCTTCCCCGCTTATGGAAAATGAAGACGTTCATTAAAAAGCGCGGATTAGAAAGCTTAAATCATTATTATGGTAATATACGCCTGTAAGGGCCCCGATAAATAGACTCACCTTATCATAACAAACACCTTTTAGCACAAGTTATTCTCAGAAATCTCAGTGGGGGTCGGATTGTTTTTTTTCTTCCAGGATGCAGGACTTCAATTTTCCCACCAATAACGACATCATTACGGCATTTAAAAAAAAGACATATTTCATTTATTTTTCCAGTGAGGCTCTTTTTTATGTGTTTGTTTGTGTTTTAAGCTATTTACCTCTGAATGCCTCTCTCTTCACCTGCTCGGTGAGCGCGAGTCCGTAGAGGGTGCACTGTGTCGAAATGGCACACTTATCCATCGGGGGAGGGGTGCAGGCTGCTGGGGGGCCCAGAAACGTCCGTCGATCCGTGTGCCAAGGCAGCCTGAATTGTTCTTGGCTGTTCCCAACTGGAACAGCATCCCTCTTGGAGCTGGAGGTTGGGCAGGATTTGGGTCTGAATGACGTCCAGCCACATTGCTACCCGGGTATGAGATTCTGGGAAAAACCACCGGGGGGAGGAACTATGGAAAAGTAACCTGTTTGAGTGTCATCTGTGATTCTGTGTGCGATAAGTATGGCTGTCAGGGTTCAGGGTGTAACTGAACATTACCATGTAACAGCAGCATGTTATTTGGATCCTAAGAGCCGTGTTCAGTTTCCGTTCTGTCAGAAAAAGGCAGAAGGCTCCTCTGCGCCTCCTGGTGCAGGAGAACAGGCCTGGGGAGTAATGTACGAACACAGACTGGCTTGGATTCGCTTTGCGTTCAATCTGCATTATGTTTGTTCCGCTGAGGTCCGCAGAAACACTGAGTGAATTCCGGATGGCCCACTGTGTGTGTGTGTGTGTGTGTGATTATGTGTGTGTGTTTTTTTTTTTAATTTTCCAGCTCATCTCAAGTAAGCGTCACCAGGCGTCGCGTAACCGCCGCAATCCCAAAACTTAACCTCCATTCCGCAGCTGTAAGGTGCGATAAGCCTGAGGGTGAGAAAAATGTAAAGACACGAGCGAAAGGGACGGACAAAGGAGGAGGCGGGGCGCCGTCCGGGCTGAGGATGCCGTAGGTGGAGAATGCAGGCCTGCGGGCGTGACCACCTACATCTTGTTTCGAACCCCCACAAGCCCCATCTTTGCATAAACCCTCCTCAGCTGGCTTTTCTACTGCGTCGTGTAGGGTCTACCACACCGCGCTTACGTGCCTCCGGAATGTTCTTGGGAAATGTGCAGCCATTGGGTGTGAAATGTCACGGGATTCGCAGAAGTGGCGAGCTGAGGGGTGTCGCTTCGTGACCCGGGATGGGGCGGACAGGGTGGCGCCTGTCAGCATCTGGAAAATGCGGCTTCTCTCCCGTCCTTGTGAGGAAGCTCACAGAGCAGGCGTGGGGGACGCGCTCAGGAACTGGCTGGAGGGGCTCCCACGAATCCTGCATCGCTGCTGTAAAAATGACAAGATTTCATGTCGATCAGACTAAATCTGGCACAGAAATTATCTTCCATGTTTGCGCTTAAGCTGTCAACTCCTGGCCAGGATCGGAACAGCGGACGGTGTCCCGGTGCCCTAGGCGAGATTCTGCTCAGCGCCCTCCCCCAAGCAGCTGAAAACAAATTTTGTCAATTCATTAATATTTAAGCCATTGCAGCAGCACAGGCTATCTGGCTGCTCACAAACAGGGAAATATTAAAACTACAGTAAATAACTCTAATGCCCAGGAATGCAACCAGAGGTATTCCTTCAGATTTCTTTCACTCACTCTTTTGCACCCCCTAAACGCATGGCGCCCTAAGCAATGGGCTATATCACTTATAGGGCAACTTCTCTGTTCTGGGTGGTGGGGGGGGGGGGGGGGGGTACAGAGAAGGAAGGAGGAACGGATGGCAGAATGCTCTCAAACCGGCCTGCTGCAGACCCCCTGCTCCAGAAATACACCCTGGTCCGCAGCTGAACCTGATGCAGTGCTCTGCAGTTGCAGTCCCAGTGAAAATGGCAGTTGGAACAGCAGGTTGTTTTCAGCTGCGTCACTGCCCTCCATTTCTTAGCAGCAGACCTACTTGAACCCCTGATGCTGAAGCACAGGTGGAAAATCTAGACTTTGAGTCCCCCATCAAGTTTTATCCTGCAGCCTAGTCACAAGTCTGCCTAGTGCGGTAGGCACTAAACACCAGACCAGTACAAGCCAGTTCCATGTCGGTAAGACCCTACTGGTCCTGTTCAGAAATCCCTCCTTTTGAGCCGACGGGTGCAGGTCTGTCCTCGGACGGTCTTGCACAGGCACCCCGCTGGCAGTGACGGGAAGATGGCTTCCAACTTTGTTTTGACACTTTTGATTAAGGAGCAGTGAAGGAACACCTGTACGGCAAGGGGAACAATGCCCCGGCCCTTAGAAAGATTGATTTTCTACATTAAAAAGGGATCCTTTGTCTAAAGCGACCAGGTCCTTTCTTATGCTAATGAGCTATGGAAGATTTCCAATTCAATTTCACCTGAGCGCTGGTCAGCTACACGCTTCTTTGTGCATCGTCCCTCGAGCCCCTCCTTGTCTTTTAGACTGTAATTTAGCAGCAGTGGCGGCTGGGGGCTGGGAGGGGGGGCTAAATTGACAGGCGGTGGGCCAGTTCTTCCATGATATTAGAACCATTGACTTCTATTCAATCACAGCGGACCGGCGTGGCTAAGTCCGTGCGGGCAGCCCGAGCCGTAACCGTCGCGGCAGAGATATTAAAGAAACTGTAATAACGTTTAAAGAAAAAAGTAGGGGGAGAAAGGAAGGTAATCTTGTTAAGTCTCTGTTTAAAGGGACCTTTTCAGGTGTGACAGTGTCAGGTCGGGTGGGAGCGCGGTGTGTGCGGCGCTGATCCGCGGGGCCGCGGATGACAATGGAGCGGCGATGTCGCGGAGGAGGCTGACCCGCCGGTGCGCCGCCTTCGGACGGCTTCCCGGTAATGAGGCTCCCGAGTGAACATTCCCCCTTATTGAGTCGGCCAAGCCCGTCTCGAAAGGACGAGGAGGACCCCCCCCCCCCCTCTCCCGGAGCACGCGGGAGGACCCCCCCTCCCGGAGCACGCGGGAGCTCTCTCCTTAATTAGCCCTGCGGCTGATCGCACCGGCTGATTGTGTTTAAATGGGGTCAAGGGGTCAGAAACTGGACAAAACCCATGAAAAAAAAACGCAAAGAGGAACAGTCTGCCAGACGCTCTGCCAGAAAAGAGCCTTAAATATATTTTTTAACAATTAAATGATTTAAAAATGTACTAGAATCAAGGCGTGTTTTTATTTTCAGTTGCCAGAAATGTTGCTGAAAGTTAAACGCTTCAATTTAAGTAACTTTTACTAAATTAACATTTAAAAAGATTCAATTTATGAATTAATTGAAACCTTGAAAGAGCCAGTTGAATAACATTATGCTCGAATTCAATATTTGCGTCTTGAGTTAAATGCAGAAACGACTTCGCTGTCACTTCAGTAAGCAAGATATAAAGATGGTAAAATTTAATATTAATCCTTTTTCTAAGTATAACTGGGATTCCTTTGCTTGTGGTAATGATCTATACGATGGTGAAAAACTGAGATCATGTACGCTTCAATGATCACTTAGTGAGAACCCTAATTAAGAAGAATTTATGAACTATTTTTATTTGACAAAAAAAGGAAAAACAAAACAAAAAAGGAAAATAATTAATGCCCCACCAAGCCCGTCCGCCGACAGGAGTTCTTATTTAATGAAAAATAAGCTAACAAACAAGAAACTCATAAGGAACTGGCACCCTTTCAATGACATATATTATGTAATTACTAAAAATCGGCTGGTTTTCTTGAAAACTCCGTAGATTACAGAGCTGTAGTTATGGTCAGGCTTAGTTGGGATTTGTTTGGATAAAAACGTGATTCGGGCGGGATTTTCTTAATCTGAGCCGTCATATGAATGTCAATACAAAGATTAACAAAACAAATAAAATGACACCTGGATATTCATGTTTGTGGAGCACACGTTCAATGTCGTCATACGAGCATGTCTTTCGAAAGCTTCAGATTAACATGAAATTGCTTAATTAAATGCACAGGCCGAATAACTGTCAGCAATAAGTGAAAATGTTCTTACCCATTTCTAAGCATTTTCTTTTCTCGTGAAAATACGCAAACCGTTTTATTTAAAGATCATTAAGACATTTTTAACATTCACATACATCATGGAACGTAAGAAATTTAAATCAAATGTTTTTTGTGTACTTGTGCATTTGTGACGTAATTGCTGCAATAAAACTGTCAGGCAGTGAGACGGAGGCCATCGCAGAGGGGAAAATGGCCGGATTCTTGCCTTGGGAAGGGTGGTGTAGGATACGGTGGATGACAAGGTTGGGGTGAGAGTAATTTTTTGAGTGGGTATCTAGCACTGCAGCCGCGACTCTGGGGCGGAATAATTACAACGTCTTTCCTCCTTCCAGTGTCTTTTCTAAACTGACAGCCCTGCGACCTGCTTTTATTTTATTGCTGATTTTTTTTAACCTTCTGTTTTTCTTGCATTTATTTTTTTCACCCCCACATGAAAAAGTGACACGAAAATGGGGGCTCATTAAAAGCTGTTAGTCTAGCTGTCACACAGAGTATCTCAGCTTAATGCGACAGAACTTTGCTGCACACTGTTCGCTCACTGGGGGGGGGGGGGGTGTCGCAGTGAGTGTCCCTGCAGGTAAACACAATCTCGTGTTTTGTCATTGCCCTTAAATGCCGGACGGCTCATCGTCACCCTGTTTCGGAATCTGTCACTTTGTTGTTGAGAGAGATTTCCGTTCGGAAAAGGCTCTGTTCTGGTCTGTTTTCTGGTATATTCTGTCTTTTCCTCGTTAACTGCGAAACTAATTTAACTGACGCTTTTATTCTATTTACAGTAGAGGGAAGGGTTACGATTTGCATGTAATGCGTGGGATTTGAACCCACGACCTTTGCGTTGTTAGCGCTGCTCTGCTTGTTCAGCTACAGGAGCAAAATGGGTAAGTAGCACATCAGGCGGTGACTTTCAGTCCTTAACCACCAGGCAACCCTGATATATGAGATGGGAAGGAGGTGTTTACTGGCCAATGACACACTCGGGACGCTCTGCCTTTTCAGTTAATGGCATTCTTTTGAGTTCATATAATTATGTTAAACTGTACTGGATAAATGGTTGTGGAAAATAGATATAATTTCATTTACATTTCCATCCATCCTCATCCTGGTCAGGGTCGCAGTGGGGGTGGTGATGGAGGGTGTCGTAGGGCACGAGGCTGGGGAACAGCCCGGACAGGATGCCAGTCCGTCGGAGGACACACACACGACACGCTCGCGCTCCACGGGCAATTTAGAGACGCCAATTAGGCTAACTGCGTGTCTTTGGGCTGAGAGAGGAAGCTGGAGTACCAGGAGGAGACTCACAACAGGGAGGGCACGCAAACTCCACACGCCCAGAGCGAAGCCGTAATTTAGGTTTCATTCGTATAATTAATTCTAATGCCAATTTTGTACTCCTAAATTTTTTTTTTTTTACCAAATGGCTTGAGGTTAATTATAATTTCGGCGACTTAATCCTTTCTTTATTTCTTAATTAATTCATTTGAGCAATTTGCTTGATGGCGCCTAGATTTCTTCGATAGCTTGCTGTACCGTTTAATAAAATGTGTAAATATAAAACCATGTGCGTTTTATAGATAATTAATACAGGGCTGTCATTTGTACTGTGGCTTCATGGGAACCAGACTGTAAAAATTGAGCAGTGGCGGTGTTTTCTGGAACGTTCCCCCGCTCGCTGTGTGCGCTTAACACGCTCACCTCGTGTAGCATGCAGTCACATCTGAAAGGGCCATTGACGGCCGCTGCCGTCTCCCTCTCCGTTTCAATGAAACGGAACAAAATTTCTTGAAATAAGAAGGAGCTCAGAAAGGCTGGTGCAAGTCCAAATCTGGTCTGCCCCTCCTCTATTAATCGCCACGAGTATAAAGACTTTACATTTTCCCCACATTCACTCAGATTCCACAGCTGCCTATCACACAGGCAGGATTTCCTTGGTCGGCTTCCCAGCTCGCTTTCCAGCATAACCAGTCCGCCGCCGGAGGGCCGATTAAGGCCCAAATCTTCTCCGAACCGGAATCATAGCTCTCCTCCCAGCCCACATGCTTGACTTTCATTGCCGTTTTTTCATGATGTGACAATTTCTTTTTCTCCTTGGCTTTCTTTAATCGTTTTTCTTTTTCTTTTTTTTTTATCATGTGGATTCCGACATGGTTTGACATTTTATGGAAGAGATTCAGTCCTTCTTCCCGTTCCTTAATTCTGTCTGGGGGAAGCGACAAGCTCTAATATTTGGCATGGGTGTGATGCCACATTGGCCTGATGATACAAAGACCATGAAACATGTGTGGGGGGGGTCGGGGGGAGATTGATGTGCTTTACAGCAATAAGACTCAATCTTGAACCCGCAGCTGGGGGTGGACATAAGCCAACGGACTATCTGCCCCACCCAAGAAAAAAAACAGGCTAATTGGACTCTGTGTAATCAGGCACACAAGAGTTTTACCGTGAAATATAAGAGTGAAATGAACATGGAGTCGAGGCATCTTTGTTCAGCCTGAGTTGTGTGCTGTTCACTCTGCATGCTGCTCTTAGATTTGGGAATTGCTGTCATCATTATCAGCTGTGTTATAAGACTTTTCAAATCAGTATCAATGGATACAGCCACACAATATGGACACGCCTTTGTCCCGTTGTCAGTGATCTCTGCACTCTTCTTGCCAAGGTGTTTTTCTTTACTGTAAGACCTCATAAATGGTGACCTTCTAGACATGCAAAACTCTAGAGCATGATGGTGAACCACAACAGTCACAGAACGAGCGTTGATGATGACGTTGTTTCCATGGTGACTACGTCATCCACATTATCTACATAGCAGCCTGGCCAGGCTGATTCCGGGGTGATTCGACATCAGGAAGCACCTGAATGCAGGTGTAGCTACCTGTAGGCAGCGTTTGGAGAGTCATATTCTGCCAGACGAGCTCACTAGGGGATAAAACTAATTACAGGTAATCTTCCACTCACGGCTCGGTTGACATCATCCCTAGCTGGACTGCTTTGTGAAAAAAGGCAGATGAATGTGCTTATTCCGGTTCCACCTCGAGGATTAGGCTCTGTGGGTCCATCCAGATGGCTGCGTTTCATCACACTCGTGCAGCCAGTAACCGCAGGTCCTGCTTGGTCAATAGGAACCAACCCTGGTTCTCTCTGCCCTGCCGGTTGTGTAGAACTTGACTGGAGGAGGACAGGTGACTGGTATTTGGAGGTCACCTTGCTAATCAAAAAGAGCTCCTTTGAATATAATAGCAGGTTGGAATTCCCGCTATATTATAACATATAGTCTGTTTGTCTCTAACTGGACAAACTTGCTGTTTTGGTCATTCTGCTCCCCACGAGTCTATGGAACTTTTTGCTCTCAGTTACTTCAAAGCCTGTCAGTTTAACACCCCCACCCACTACCATCACGACCATCACACCAGCATCCTCCATCAAAATGAACATCAAAGTCCACTGCGTCGTACTTGCCTTCAGATGGCTAGGTGGTCATGTGACACCGTCTGTTAACGTCTTAAAGTCGGGCCGCTACCTGGAGGCGCTCGAGCGAGTTGGGTTACTGTGTAGTGGGGGGGACTCCCCAGGTACAGTTACACAGTGACATGAAAGGCGCCGGTATGGGGTGGGCTTACGGCGTCACTTTTAATCTGATATTACCCCCCGCCAACCACCCCCACCCCTGGCCCGTTTGACTGAAGCATGGATCTTCATGATAAAGATCCTCTCCAGTGACACAGAGACGCTGTTTTAAGGGAGTGCCGGCGACATATTGTAAAGACCAGATTGGTTTAGGATCCATGTTTTTTTTTTTTCCGCCCTACAATTACTACGCAGAAACTACTGCGGAATTATAGAAGATGATGGTGCCTGATTATGAATAATTAGACTTGGAGGTTTCAGTAGAATGGTGTGTGAGTGTGAGTGTGAGTGTGAGTGTGCCCTGCGATGGGTTGGCACCCCATCCCGGGTTGGGTTGTTCCCTGCCATGCGCCCGTAGCCTCCAGGATAGGCT
>JAODJU010000079.1:172029-185104 GCA_026776725.1 Gnathonemus echidnorhynchus
AGAAGGACATGCCCCGGTGGCACGGCAGAGAGCCTGACGGCAGCAGTGGCGGGCACGTCTCTCCCATCCTGCCCCCACCCCCCCACCAAAAAACCCAGGCCCCCACTCGCCACTCGGGCTCTCCGCCAGGGGGGACCACCTGCTGCTTGAGGGCGGCGGGGAGGGGGGGAGGTTCGCCAAAAGAACGGGAAATCTGTACGGCCATAAAGGAAAACATCCCTAACTGCCATGTAGGCCTAATGATGACCAGCAGGGCGGCGACATGAGGAAGTGTATGAACTGTTATTAACTGTATCACAGCCCGGTGTGGCTCCGGGGCGACGCGCTACCTACCGGCTCAGGCCCACACATACTCCCCGCTAGTCTTCGTTGTAAACAGTTGATTTAATGAGGTTTCCTATCCAGGCGAGCATGTAAAGACTAATTGAGAAATGCTTTAAATAATTTCTAATTAGCACAAGTGCGACGATAATTGGCTCCCTAATCTGAGGAGTAATTAGCGGTGCGGTGTGTGCGACAGTGAACTCACGGGGTCCCGGCGTGTCCAGGCTACTTCAGGGGCTGCACAGCGGTGAAAGGGCAGACAGAGACGCCTTTGTCTGCCGTCCCTCCTGTGGGTGGCCCGTTGCCTAGAGAGATGCCGTTTTGTTTCACAGTAGCTGCTGAAGTAAACAGTCCCCCCCCCAACCCTCCAACCCAGTTCAAACCTTTTCCCCACTACTTTACTCAACAGCGTGTTTTCAATTCTGCCCCCCCAGAGTGTTCTTGCCTCGGGATTCTGCCCCCCCCACCCCCCATCCCGTGGCCTCGGCTCTGCACAAAAGCTAAATGACTACAGGCCTGTTTCTTGCAGAGGGTCAGTCCTTAAAGGGCCGGGGCAGCCCTTAAAGGGGCGGTCGGAAATACGTTTGATCCCCCCGCGTTGGATGGATGTTTCACTAGGGCCTCGCCACTTTCATCTCTCACTTGAAGAACCTATTAAATGCCACAGGAGAAATGGACCAGCTGAAAGCGAAAGCCGGCCCTCCGTCTGAACTCGGCTCAGCTTTAGCCTGTCGGGCTAATGGGCTATCGCTTAGGTCCGCAGCATCATTCCGTTAAAGGAGGCTACTTTCTTCTCTTTGCATTGAATGGGAATATCCCCTACCTGGACCAGAACAGCTCCTATCGGGATCCGGATATATGGGTAAACCTGAAAGCTCTCTGGCGTTTACTTTTAAGTATCTAACCAGTGAATAAAAATTTCTGTGGAAAATTCAATCAGAAAGAACTCTATAATTTTTCCCTGTGTTTGGATGATGACGTTTCTCCAGATAGACCAACCTTTGGGAGTGTCGGAGGACTGTGGTGGTGTTTCTCCAGGAAGCAGAGTATCCCGATGTACCTGTGATCCAGCCTCCGCAGGGGGTGTGTGTGAGCGCCACGGGGGGCGGGGCCATCGTGCTCTTTACGGTTTCCTATTGGGTCGTTTTATCTTCATCTCCAGAAATCGTGTAAATTGTTATGTTGCATTTTGCTTTGGTCCCCAGTAACCCTGTTTAAAGCATTTCGTTATGTTTTGTCTTGTCCTCTAGAACAGTTTCTGTTTCCATTCTGTTTCTGTATCGCGCCCCTTGCTGTACCTCCTGAAAAGGGAAAGCCACTGAAACGCGGCTCCACGTCCATTTCCTGTGTGGGCTCACCGTCCTGCACCGGGAGATTCTCATGGTGTCATGTGGGGTAAAACATCCAGCTGATCTTGGCTGGGATAAGACTCAACCTTTTCTTTTTTTTGCCAGCAAGTTTTATTCATAACAGCACTGTTTGATTTCTCCCATCACCTTTAGTGATTTTCAGTTGTGTTTAAAAACAAGGCAAAAAACAGGACATAGGATCCAGAATCTCTTCTTAAGCACGATGCATCAGGATATTCAGCCAATACTCATTCACTTTTGCTGTCAGGAATCAACCCCTGCATTTAAGCTTTACAGTGTTATTCCCCAAACTCCAAAAAGTCTTTGATACCTGATTTTGACCGTCTGCGCTGTCACCTGAAAACCTGACAGCATGGCCTACTTCCTGGATTCAAAAGCACCCTCGCGCTGTTCCCTCTCTCTCTCTCTTTCTCTCTCTCTTTCACATGTAAAATCGAGCATCTGCAGATGTTTCCTGCATTGTCCAATCAGCTTCCAGAGCCAAAATTCTCTGATTTTGTTTCTCCCTGCGACCGCTTGCATTTATTTTTGGAGGGTTCTTGAGAGTTCAAGCTTCTGGTGCTGTTGTGGAACATCAATAATGTGGTTTTTATGTCCGTTCTCTCCCACCTGTGTTACAACCAGGTATTACACACAAAAAAACATCCATTATGAATTCATAGCTGGCTATTGATTAATGTGATTAATAATAAGTAATAAGTAAACACATATTACACACAATGCTGGATATTAAAGCACTCCAACACTGCCAGCTATAATAGTTATTATATAAAATAATCATTAACGTAAATGACATGTTTAACATATTCTGCTGAACCTTGGTGACTGATGTTAACTGAGAAGAACTTATAATTTTTCTCTTTTTTTTATACTTATCCTCTGTTGAGTACCTATTTCTTATCTCTCATGTTTTTTTAGTATGTCTAGCACAGTCAGAGTACTTTTTCAGCCAGGGAAAAACATTTCACTGTATGTTGTACCAGCTATAACTACATGTGACGAATAAAGAATCTTGAATCTTGAAGAACTGAAAACAAAGTGTTGAGACTCCTTGCCGAATCACTGCCTGTTATTATACCGCCTTTCTCACATATACCAATACTACATTAGCAGTATATAGCGCCTTTCTCATATATACCAATACCACATTAGCAGTATATAGCGCCTTTCTCACATATACCAATACCACATTAGCAGTATATAGCGCCTTTCTCACATATACCAATACCACATTAGCAGTATATAGCGCCTTTCTCACATATACCAATACCACATTAGCAGTATATAGTGCCATTCCACTGCCCCATTGCCTTCTCTGCTCACCCTCTCATGCTCTTAGAAGGGTACTGTGGTTCTGATGGCCTCTGGAACTGTAATTCCAATCCCTCATACCCAAAATAGACATCTTAAAAACCTCTAGTGGTTAAAATGACTAATCAGGAACCCAACACAAGTGCAGTGCTCTTCTTCCTGGTCCAGCGACCCCTAAAGGCTACATTAAGTTATCGTCACACTTCCCAGGATTCCCGGCTCTTCCTCCCGATTGTGATTGGGGCGGCATATGGGGAGCGAGGCCTGCGGCATTCCGCACGGCCTTGTTCCTCCTACTTCGTCGCTCGCATTTGCCGCCGATCTTTGATCTCGGTCTTTGGGGTTTTGAGGCAGGAGGCGTCCGGAGCGGAGGGTGTCACCTGCGTGCGGGAGGGGGAGGGGGGGGACACTGCCCAGGAATTGTCCAGCCGTGGCCCGTTTGTAAGATATGCTGACGCTCCCGCGGACCCTGGTTGTCCCCTGGCCTTTCAGTGACATTTACGGGGCTCGTGCAAGGACATGCCCTTTCCCTCCTCGCCCGTTTTTTTTCCCAGCTAATCAGGTGGCTTCAAAAGGAGCCCGATAAGGCCATTGTTTGCGCTGACAGTGTCCCGGCGATACGGCCTGGGAGGATCTCCGGCGATCGCTCCCCTTTTAAGCGGCAGCGCCACCAGAGGGACCTCATTACTCCAGTGCTTCTGGGTTAATTAGCTTGCCAAAACTCCGGCGGAGGATTTCGAGATAGAAGTGGCGGTATAAATAAAGCGACATCTGTATTTCCCAGGCAAAAAAAAAAACGGTTCCAAAGTGCGTTTATGCTCCGGAATACGTACTGACACGCGGAGATTCCATCCCCCACGTTCTTCCATGTTACTCTTCCCTAACCCATCCTTTGCCTTCTTCACCACCGGCTCAGAGTAAACTTTACTCCCTTGCCTTCTCTTCTCTTCTCCCTCCCTCCCTCGCTCCCTCTCTCCCTCCCTCGGGCCACTTTATATACAACCAAACGATTCCTGTTCTGTAGCACCGTTTTCTAATCACACATGCGCGCTCACCGCTCACTCTTCCTGTGGTCTTTCAGAGGCAGCAGTATCAGCGGAGGAGCCTCCGATCAGCCGGTGGTCTCGGCCGTGGCGTGAGACCTACGGCAGCGCGTTGAATTATTTATGGCGGCGGCGGCGGCCAAGTCGGTATTCCCGCGGCACAAAGGGTGCTCGGTTTCGGACCGGGTGATCTCTGAAACGAGTCTACAATCACAGGGGAGCTGGGAAGCACGGCCTTATCTCACTGTCCCCCCCCCTTGCCGATTGGCATCTCTCCTGGCCTGGAGTAACCACCAGAGGGGCCCCGGGCCTGTCTGTCCGGCACTCCGAGTCTCCGTTTTCATTCGGTGCCCTTTCAGAGTCGCCTCTTTCGGGTCCTGAAATCTCAGCGGCCTCTAATTGGTCGCTTCAAAAGTCACTTTGAAGTTAATGTAGTTTGGCCATGAGAATGATACCTGGCTCAGTGTTATGCAGTTAAAAACGATGTCTGCTCTGAGGATGCGGTTAGATGATTATAAATGTCTTGAATACTGTAAGTCTTTGTAATAACATCTGTCTGCGTTCATAGTAACCTACAAATAATTCCCAAAACCCTTTATGGACGTAAAGCAGATGTTCACTGTTGACGGTGGATGTGCTCTGCGTTCAGAAGACCTGCAGGTGTTTGGAGCGCTTGGAGGAACGCTCAATAGGGGGCACTCTCTGCACCTGCTTTGGAGAATGAGCCTTGGATTTCAGCTTAAAGGGCACTGCTGCAGCTCAAACACATGAGCATCAGGGCAGGTCCTATTTAATTCTCTTTTTTGTTGAGATCGTCTTATTTTTTAATATTCACAAAGTGTAATTATCTGCACCTCTAGGTGTGTGTGTGGGGGGGGCAATGTTGAGAGAGGATTATCATTAGCCATTTTGATTGCCTCTTCATTGTCATGTAATGCGCGATTTTAAGAAAATAATGGAAATGTCTATAAATTAAAAAATTCAATTATCGTGGACAAACTGTTGTTTTTATAAGTTGTATGGCGGGTTTTTGAGCGACGCGGACTTCAACACGTGGTTCGATCCTGCCTCCGCAGCGACAAGCACCTCCCGCCAAACGAATGACTCAGAGTCACAGTAGAAGCCTGACTCACTTAAAAAGCAACTTCAGCTCATCTTGAAATATGTTTGTCTTAAATTTCTGATAATGTACTTTTTAAAAAAACAAACGCCGTCTGCGGTTAAGCGTCCGCACGCTGGGGTATGATACCGGATCTGCACTTCAGTTGTACTCCGAGGGACGGTACTCAGGAAATGATCAAGGACAGAAGGAACCGGGTCTGTTATTAAGGCCCCTCCCATCCTCTGTAAAGCGCCTCTGTGATCTAGCGGCACACAAAGGAGAGGATCTGAGCCGGGCTCATGCCTGTATCAGATACAGAGCAGCGATAGGAATCCTTAATCCTCTCAACACGGTTCTGTATCTGCTGACCGAACCACCGGCGCCAACTCATATTGCCAGCGTTTCAACCTCCTCCTTCAATGTATTGTTTACACTATTTAACCCTCTAAACCCGAGGTTCTGGCCCCATATTGTTTCGGATGCTTATACCGGAAGGTTGTGGGTTCATGCCCAACCAAGGCTATCTCATTTATGGTAGTTTACTGTACCGCTGAAGGTGGTTAAGTAAATTTGTCCAAGACCCAAAGATGTATATAGTCAGTGGTCTGTGTTTATCGTCTTTGTGTAATGAACAGTGAAGCACCTTCCTGCGCACTGGGAACCGTCAGACCCCGAGAGCGCCCTCACCCAGGCTATTCTGCTATTGCATGCTATAATTTATTTAGCATCGTGTTTACGCAGCTTTCCTTAAATGCTGGAGAACAGGGATTCCTCCTGTGGCACATAGTCATCCTTCCAAAAATACGGCTCATTCTTGCAGCCCCTAACATTCCAGACCTCTGCTGCTAGCTGGGTATTATATTTGTGAATTAAAAATGTAGCGCCTCTTAGTTATGGAAAGTTATTTTTAATTTACCCGTAAAACTAACTGGCTTTTTTGCATTTCTTGGTTTTATTATTGCAGTTTTGTTTGACTGCATTTGCATACAGTTTCTGGAGATTAGTTAGTGTATCAGCAACTAATCATTTTATCTGGATCAGTCCTGCGATCATTGTTGCTGAAGCTAATTGCCCCAGGTGATGTTCTTGTCAGTAAGCTGAGTTTGCCCGACTTACGCCTCATTCTGGCTCCTCTCTTGCTTGGTGCAATAGTGTGAAAACAGCCTCTCATCGGTGCTTCTTGCCCGTTAACAGTGACGACGCGTATAACTTTGCATTGGCCTGCAGGCCGCCTGAATCAAGGTCCAATTTAAATGACTCATGCAAGGTCATCCAGCAGGCCTGCCTCTTTCTGCATTATGCCGATGGAGGCCTTTGTCTGCCCCGGCACTGCCTCCATTATGCTGCTGGGTTTTGCTACTGGGACACATGTAAAGATGCCCTCACGGAATGGACACCGGGGGCAGCGATGAGCAGAGCCATCCTTGGCTTTGCGTTGACCTCGTTCGTAAATGCGTCGTAAATGCGTCATTAAACGCTTCCGGAGTATTGCGCCAAGACTGGGCGCAGTTCTTCCTGGTCACAAGTCGATGGCACTGAATGGAGAAATAGCCCACTGATCACTAGCCGACCGAAAGTGTGTTTCTGAGGAATTTTACTGCCTGAGCTACACAAGAAGAATTATGAGAAATTGTTAATAAAGCCACCGCCGGTGCCGGATCCGTCCTGCCAAGGCTGAGCCTTACAGTGGTGTAGGCCTGCCTCCGTAACTTTTGTCCTCCTCCATCTTTCTTCCAAGGCCACGTTTAATAGACAGAAACAAGCGAACGACGGATCCTGGAAGCTCTGGCGTGGTCGTGTTGCACGTTGTGGATTTCCACTTGTCCGGCGTAACGTACAGATGGAACACAAAGACCTGACGGGCTAATCTGCATCTCTGTTTCTCGTTTGCGCTTGTATCCATTGTGTTTTACCCCCCACATACCGTAGGTCCCGCCCCACCGTATAGCTGAAGGCCAATCTCGGCGATGTAGCTACCCATGCAATTCTCTGCAGAAGTCAAGCAAAACTCACAATGGCAGGGAAGTGAGATTTGGCAGCACTTGTTACCTCAGATCCGCCTTCGCCGTTACGGGCAGAGACGCATCTCGGCGTCGCGGCACAAAGACTGCGCCCTCCCGTTTACGATTGCGCTGAATTTCGTGCCAAAGCGTTTGTTGTTTTCTTCAGCTTTGGAACGGAACGCTTAAAAAAAATCATGTAAGGAGATAACATGATCGGTAAGCAGCGTGTTACAAAGAGAAGCACTGTTTCTCTCTAAGACCGAGAGGTTCAGCAGTAATGCAAATGTAAACCTTAACCTTTAGTGCTGAGCCCATCTGACACAAACCACAGATGCACTTCCAACACTAAAACTTCTTCTCTGACATCAGCACATGGGATCATTGCCTGAAGAAATTGTTTTCTTACACATTTGCTTGTCATCTGCTCCCTTATCTCAACCAGCTTCTAGTTTCTCTTGTTAGGGTCGACCACGCTTTTGACTCTGGTTAACTGTGGCTGTCTGGTCAAGCCTTTTCCCTGAAAACGGCGACACCCAGTGCATCTGTCTTTAAACCACAAAAGGACGGTTCACAAGCGTTTCCACGACCTTCATGTCTTTGTATGTCTTTTGTCTTCTTTCAGTGTCCCGTCATACGATATTATGCCTTATATATTATATCGGTTTTGATACATAAATCCAAACCCCTAATTAAAGCCTGAATATAATCGTATGAAATAATGCAAATATTCAAGAATGTATTTTTTTCCGTAAATAATGAAAATCCCAAATGTGTTTAATCACTACTGTCCCTTAGTGAGAAAATTCAAGAAAAGCATTATTTGTGTAAATGCAGAAGTGCTGCCTAATCTTCTACTGAGCTTTAATGCTGAAACATCATGGGTTAGACCAAGAACATTTTTTTTAAAGAAACACGACTTAAACTCCCACTCCTGTCGCCCAAAACCCTCGACTTAAAAGCTTGTCAGCGATTGATACTCTGCCTAAGACACACTGATGCTGTATGAGCTCATTCTCAATTCCCTTTGGTTTTAAAACCCGAAAATCCAAGCTGAAAGAGGCTGAATGTAAAGCATTATTAGAATGGTAAGTGTGGATTCTGTACACCGATTAGGGTCTTGGGGTCTCTCGGCAAACAGCCCCGAGACTCGGTCGGCTCTTAAAGCGGACCTGAGCCTTCTGAGGGGACACAAACGCTTGACCAGGCTCCGTTTAACTGCAGAGACGTGTCAAGTATTTCAACACTCTGGTGACCAGATAAACGCAATATTGAATGCATTGGATAAGATGAGATTAAAACATAATTTGTTTGTATTTCTGCCTTGGTAGAGTCTTTTATTATCTGTAATACAGTGTTATCACTGTCTCAATATTTAAAAATAAATGTCAGGTGACACTTCAACACGACAGAAGATGGCCATTTTATTCATTTAAATTTTTATTTGATTAATGAACTGACTTAGATAACCTTCAAAAAACGTCAAAAACAAAAGTTTTCAAGGTGATCCAGGAAAAGGTGGAGCCGACTGCGGCCCATCTGAAGACGCCGCGGCACGCTCCCAAAGCGAGCTCGCGACCTGAGTCCCTGGGGCGGTTTATTTGTGTGAGATTCGCCACGTCTTTTTGCTCCGGTTTAAGTAGACAGAGTTCTGCGGGGCTTGCATTTCTCGGCGACATCGCTGGCTTTGGAGAGCCATCTTCTCTAAACGGACCCTCCACGAGTCAGAGAGCGATTCATCATTTATTTCTCCTGTTCATTGCGGAGACAAACTCCATTACCCACAGAAGTCGCGCCCGCCGTTTCTGAAAACACGTGTTCGTCAGCCGCCAGATATTACATCCACAGCTGTGTCGCCAGGTTGGACTCGGAGGGCAACTTATATACATACATCCTCCACTGATTGCGAATGCCGATATGATTTTGATTAGGAAATCAGATACACCCCGCGTTATGTACGTTTACCAAATAATCAGAATAATTATAAATAATCAGTATTTATTAAATGAAAACAGCCAACAGAGAATTAATTCTTCCATCACAGACTTTTTTCTTTCGTTCCTACTTTTGCATTTTTTTCCACAAAAATCTAATTGCCATTCATTCTCAGATTATGTTTTAATTAGAAATGTTAAAGATGCCAGTTTCAATTAGTTTCATCCAGCTGGTCTGAATATAGGCAAATAGTGAGAGTGCTGCAAAACGGACCATGTCATATTCATAAATCCTAATAGTTTTTTTTTCTTATTTTAATTTTCGTTGTATTGGACTTTTGTACTCCGTCTCTGTTTTTAATTGGGCTCTGTTTCGATACAGGAGCCGCTAGCTGTTGGCGGACTTTTTGCCGTTTTCATTATCAAATTAGCCATTTAGCTCTCCCTAAGTAAACGCGCTATTTCTCCTTAATTATTTCTTTAGAAAAAATATCTGTTTCATTTTCAGGAAAAAAAAAAAAACAAATTAAATCTTCCATGAAACCGCCATGCTATTCATTGCGCTGGATGCTATGTCTATGTTGTGTAGTCTGATTTAATTATATTAATTATTATATAAACAGGCCACAGGATAAAATTATCCTGGTTTGGCGTGGTTCTCAGAAGGCTAAGTCAGTAATCGAAAACAATACCTTTTGGGTATTTCACACTTATGATCTGATTTTGCTGAATTTTATTTTTCTTGAGTGCCCCATATTTAACAGATTTTTACTAGGCCTATACAAAAAAACAATACTGTATTAGACATGTGAAAATCATATGGAAAAAAAGATTTGCACGAATAAAAGGAAAAAACAGCGAGAGGGACCGTAAGACAAGCAGCAGTTGTGCAGCAGGAGCCCCTCCGGGCGCTGCGTACAGTAGCCTAGGGCGTAAGCGTAGGCAGCACTTTCTGAGTGCGCCGGTAATTTAGGTCATTTTATTACTTACTGTACACGCCGGTAATTTCGGTAATTTTATTGCAGGGTTTGGCGATCCCCAAATTACGGCGCCACTGTCTTTGTGCGCTGCGCAATTTTGCTGTTTCTCCCCGTGATTGAAGTGAAATGGAAGCCACCGGCTCCGTTTTCCCAGGGAGACAAACGGCGGCTCTTTAGGCGAGTTTCCGCCCCTTCCTCTGTTACTTTACCGCGGCGTCGCTCGCTAAACGGCTGAATGCCTTATTCCCTGTTTCAGTTTGAACCGTGCGACAGTTTCAACTAATCCGTCATTTCCAGTAATCATCTTTACCCTATTTTATGCCGATATGTAAAATCAGAATTAATGTGATTTAAATCCCATTAATTTGTTGAAAAACTACATTTGTCAAAATTAATAATGCAATTGACAAAATTGCATACATTATTCTTGTTTTTCAATTATATGACTTGATTGGAATGCGCGTTTATTCTGATATTTTTCACAATAATATTTATACATTGATCGCAAATAGCAGTGATTTATACGTACAAGAGTTCCCTAAGGCAAGCCTTTATTTGCTGGACCTGCATGTTCTCACTTTGCTTTTAGCAGTAACAAACGGTGGTGTAAATCTTCCCTGATTATAGTCGAACTGTTAAGGCCCGATCAAGGTCTGAAAAGACTGAAACAAATAGCTTGCCTATTTACCATGGAGACTGGGGACCGTATTCTCCGTTTCTCTGGTAACCAAAGCCTCTTTCTATAGCGTTAGCTATTGAACTCCCTGGTAGAGACAAAGGAGAAGCCTGTGCTGCTAATTTCTTATCTGAAATATCCCATTATGTCCTCGGTTTGACGGTAGCCCACACAGCAGTGAGGGACAGTGATTCACGTCCACGCGTGTTGACGAGGCTCCAGCGCAGCGGTCACCATCCCTATAGCGGCGAGGATAAATGCGGGCGCGGAGACCAGGGCCCGGGGCTACCCGTGGGCTCCGGGGCTCCCTGCTCCAGCGGGGCTCCCGTTCACACTCTTCCTAGGGGAGAAACAAGTAGGAGATAATGAAGGCTAACGGGGAGAGGGTTGGGTGTGAGCCGGTCAGCCATCCAAGTGACGGGGTCTTACGGCTGTCAGTCTGCGCACTTTGTGCTAATTTGAATCCATTATATATAACAGAACAGAAAAATAAACACGTATTATATACAATATCCTATATATTTTAATTTTCGTTTTCCCGTCTGTGAGGGGTAGATTTGTACACATTCAGAATGGAAAACATTTCTCCACCGTATGCTCACAATTAATAGTAAAGTAAAATCGTCTTCACTCTATATGATCATGAAATGATGTCGCCAGGTGGCACGTGGACGTATTTCTGCACATATTGAAGCCAAGAAGTTATGTTACTTGGGGAAATTCTTTTCTTTTTTATTCTCTTCTCTAATTAAACTTCCATCCTTCTATATTTAGTAATTAAAAGCCTTAAAAGACATCCTCATATAGTTTTTTTCTTATTTTGCATCTGAAGAAAATTAATAAAAACTCAGTAAGATACAATGTCATAACACTGAAAAAGTGAAATTGTGTGTATTTGCTATTTGTATATCCTGAATAATTCTCCTCAAAGCATTTCACTGGGCTCACTAAAAAGAAGATGATATTGAGAGTGTTTGAGCTTACGTACAACCATGAAGACTTTAGGATTGATATTTCTGAAATCGGTGCATTAGTATTTAGTGTTTTTTGTTCTTTTTTGCTCTAATCATTATTCTCATTATTACTCCTGATAATTGTCTGGTGGAAAAAGATATTAATATGTTATTTTATTATAGATATGAATACTTGTTTAATTAAATTCCTGAAACTTTCAATGAGTTTTGGCTGCTAAATGCTGGGCTGGACAAACACCTACTGTCATTTTTCTTGCCAAAATGTACAAAAAACTGAACACAAATAAAGAAAAATGCTGCACACTGTTAATTAAACTCAGTGGAGACACATTAAACAAACAGACATTAATAACAATGAAAGTGTAATATTTTAACCACAAAAATAAGTGTGAGGAAAATAAAGTAACTTTATGAAGAGAATCAGGCTGGAATCCGAATCCTTCAGGAGTCCCTGACACCCAACCAGATCCCCCCCCCCCCCGATCCAGCCTCTAGCCATCTTCCCTCCTGACCTCTCCGTCCCCATCGCTTAATTGGAATGTAAAATTTTGACATCATCGTTAAGACCGCTACATTTTTTTACCTTCTGAAATAGGGAGAAATTTCAGCAACCCTTAAAAAGTAGTGGTTCCGCCCCCCCCCCCACCGACCCCAGTCTTTTTCATCAGCTATAAGTGCATGCAGATTATCCCACTGGGCCACAGTTACTTCTCGCCAATCAGCTTTTCGGAGCAAATTGAGACGTATAGAATTTGCCATTGAAATGAGTGATTTGATGTGAATGAAGGAGACGGTGTGTGTTGTAAATCAGGCCTGACAGGGTAACGGAGGGGACTGACAGAGGACTGTAATCATGGCTGACATCCTCTGCAGTTATTGATCCAGAGTCTCCATAATCCCCTTCACATAACACAAGCAATTTCATGTAATACCTATAATAACAGCACATTCAAGCTCAAGTATCCATCAGGGGCTTCTATCTAATAGGGAGGTGAAGGCCTCAGCGACGGTGCATTGCAGGCTATTCACATGCATCCATCGCTTTTTGCAATTTTTCCACACTTTTGACGAGGCCCAGTTAAAAAAAAAATAAAAATAAACAGTCTTCAAATGGCACAGAAAATTAAAAGCTAGTTTGTGCACTTTTGGAATATTCCTCATTTTGGGAAGCGATAGGAGATGCCAGGCCGGTGACTGCGGAAACGTTACCGGCAGGACGGCATGGGGTAACTGCTTCAACCTGTGGGTAGTGTCTTCTGCAGCATGATGCAGGGCATCCTGGGTCCATTGGACACCTGTCCCACTAGTTTAGGGTCTCTCGTGCAGCTAATGGGCTCGGTTGACGTCGTCAGATGAATACT
>JAODJU010000079.1:186576-199672 GCA_026776725.1 Gnathonemus echidnorhynchus
GGGGGGGGGGGGGGGGGGGGGGGGGGGGTGTTTTGAATGGAACGGACCATTTCCTTCACTTCTGCGCCGGAGATAGAGTGACAGCATCTGATGGAAGAGTTGGAAAGTTCCAATAGCCGACGGACACTCGAGTGAGATGGGAAAGGGGGAGGTGGAATGGGATTGGGTGGGAGAAAAGGCGGCGGCGGGGGGGGGGGGATTGTAAGGCGTTTTAATCAGCGGGACACTGTGAAAGAGCAGTGATGTAAATCTGGCTGGACCAGCATTGTTGTCTCTGTATCTCCCCCAGATAGAGAGGACAGGAAGCAGAGAACAACCAAGCTTCACACAGAGAAAAGAGCCCCTTTATCAGATTACCTCTGGAAGCCCCAACATATCTGTTTTTATTCCGGCGCGGGGAGGAAGGGGGGGGAGGGGGGCATACAAAAATTACACAGTCCTACAAAAACAGACCCGAGGTCAGTCTTATCGGGCCGGAGCTGCTCGCGTCACGCTGGAAATGCAGCATTTCGCTTTACCCTAGAAATACCAGAGTAAACATAATGAACAGTTGATGGTTCTTCACAAGCGCCCCATGACACAGCCGGAATGTACCTAAGAGCCTGCACAGAAAAAAATCCTAATCAAGTAAATGACACACTGACTCTGACTTATTGAATTTCTATTAGAGGTTTATTGTATTTCACAGTTATTTTAGCTCTGGAAACAGGCGAAGGAAATAATGCGTTATGATTCTGCTTAATATTAGCTTTTGAAATCCAGTTTAATTACGGTGTACGGATTGAAATACCCATTATTATCAATATGTGGACCTCGAGACAAGCGCTTTTTCGTGAAAATTATTTATTAAGATTTAAATGTGTCATTTAAAATACGTTGCAGAGGCTTTCATCGCGCTTTCGCTTTGCTGCTTTTCCTCACATTCTTTTCCGACTATTTGTTCTTTTAATTTTCACGTGCATGGTGAGTACGCCTGGTGCCCCCTGTGGCAGAACAGAGCGGTGCAGTGCAGTGATCAAACGGTAGACGATTCCCGACATGAAAAGGCCAAAGGCACGGAAGAAATCCCTGAGGTACGTTCCGGAAAGGCGATATATAACATCAACTGGTTGGAAACTGCAAAAATACATTAGAAAAGATGCATGTGTGAACATCAGCATCAGGAGCTGGGATTTGGGGTCTCAAAGCGGAAAGAAGGATGTGTGTGTTTCTGTGGGACAGTGACTTCCTGATTGTACCGCTCCTGTACCCTAAACCCCGGAGGCTGTTACTGTCTCCTTTGCTGCCGTGCTCTGCTGCTGGATGGGGGTGGGGGTCAAAGGTTAAACAGACAAAACACCAGTCCCCTTTCACTCCCTGTCAGACAGAAAATGCCTTCAGTCCTCTCTTCCGCACCAGCGATCTCACTGCCCCCCCCCCCCCCCCCCCCCCCCCCCCCCCCCCCCCGGTGACCCCTGACCCGTGGGCTTCATCTTCCCCACACGCCTGACTCCGCCAGCACCGTGTGTGATCTCCCTGCGGCCCCTGTTACTGTACTGTTCTGGGATCAGTCACTAACAATACCCATCTGACACCCAAACTTTTACAAGCAACTGGATGGAAAAGCAACATGCATCATGTTTGTAATCCCTGTGCGGCTCGGGGCCCGTAATCTCGAGGTTCAGTTATCAGCAGTAATTCTGCACTTTATATAAATAGCATGATGTCCAAAAAAGTTTTTGTTAATGAGATTCTCAGTCATGACGAATGAGAGACACCCCCCCCATACTGCTAATCATGGGTCACTCGCTACTAGCAAGCAGGTGGACTGTTCCGGTCCAGAACCTTCTCTTTCAGCTGGCCCCTCCCATCCTCCCCCCAAACGTCGATGCGCTTCATTATTCATGTGCTATTTTTCTGCTGGGGCTGTATGTGCATCGGGGGTTGACATAATCACAGACGTACAGGTGGTTCCCATGAGGCGAAGGTGGCACCGGTGTGGGGGGGGGAGGGAGTCACTGAGGGTTCGCTCCCCAAGCCTGATAATCACCCACCGAAAATGAGAAAGAGTGGAATTCAATGCAAACTAATGCCTTCCATACAATTACTGGATTAATAATTTTATTCTATTACGGCGGCGCGGAGAGACGGAGAGGACATCAGACTGAAGATCTGCAGCTGTAGTACATTTCTAAATGCCTAGTTAAGGGGGGGTGCTGGGGGTCAGGAAACTTAATTATACCGTAACTAAATAGAAATTGCCAAATGATAAAAAGAAACATCCAGACGGATTCGGCAGGAAATTACTGCATTAATGATGTCGCAGTACGCCTGTTTTCTCCTCACAATGCTGGAGGAGACCCGGCTCTGGGCCCCCGAGAAAAGTCCCGCTCGGTGACAATGCGTACGGGGGGGGGGGGGGGCAACACGCTTTACAGAAGATACGTCACTTTTCATTACGTCCCACCGCGAATGGGAATGGGAATGAAATATGCTTAATGACATTACCAAGAAAAATTTGTTGGTTTTCTTTTTATTATTATTGATTTTAACAGCTGAAGATGTGTTGTAAGTATCCAGAGCAAATATGGCTTGCCCTCCACTTTTGATTCCCCGTTCCCTGTTTCTGCAAAAAAAATACCCTCTTTCTGCACTAGATAAAATACATAACCACTTATGTATTTCGACGTGGCAGTTTAAATGCTGATCATGGAAAACAAGGCAGCTGAGAGTGGCTGGGATGTATGTAGGTCTGTGTAGGCTGAGTCTGCTCAGTGTCCCGCTGTTGGGTGTGTAATATGCCCCACTGAAATGTCATGACCACTGACACTGTAATTCCAGAACTGGTCCCGGCCAATTAGCCAGGAGTCATTTGTCCCTCACTATGGAATCAGAGGCAATTAAACCTGACAGGAGGCCGGACCTGGGGAGACTCGCCCCGTGACTCTCGAACCGTGTCTGGATGGGCAGCGCCACGGATCCGGAACGCAGCCGAGCGCAGCCCAGAAACAGCGCTGCCTCTCCGAAACGGAAACTGAGGCCCACCTAGACCCGGAGTCTTTCAGGACCAGGACCGGCATGTTCCTTGGACGCGTGGCCCATGAGGGAGAGAGGGATCGAGGAAGGATGGATGGGGGGGGGGGGGACAGAGAGAGTGACATTTGGGCACGGAGCACAGGCGAGACGGAGGGGGTGATTTCGTATTCATGCGATGCAGATTAATCAAGTGGCTCTTGCTATCCAGGTCTAGCTGCCGCCATCGCCAATCTGCATATCTGCATATTATGGCCCAAAGGCTGGCTTTCATTTCCTACTAGAGCAGATAGTAATCACCTTGTTTAAACAGGGGGGACAGGACTGATACTTGGGACGGCAGAAGGGAGGCGCTGATTAATGTGCCGCTCCCACGTGCGTTTTCATTACGGTGGGAGTGACGGGGGCTGGGGGGTCGAGGCCCATATGCAATTTATGAACCTGATTGATTTATTTGTTGTTTTGGTTTGGGAATCAACGTGCCTTAAACCGCCCACAAAATACAATTAATGCCAGGCAGGTGAGGGTCTTCCTTGACCGTTAGGTTGAGCATAACCATGGGGTGGGGGGGGTAAAGTCAAGCCGCATGCCCTGGGTTTGTGTTACGCTGAATCGCGGTCATGTGATCCACATCATCTTCTCACACATTTTGCTAATAACACCTATTGTGCCCCTGGGAGAATCTTAAAAGAATGCCAGTGTCGTGACTTATTTTTAAATGGGAAATTGATGGGCGGCATGTAGTTGCTCTCGTCATTAAGCCACCTCTGAGGTGCCCAGGCGGACGTCCGGAGGGCGCACAGGTCGCTCACGGTATGCCGAGGACCCCCACCATGGCGCTTTGCTTCTTGTCGCGCCAAATGAGAAAATGAAATTGTTGCTGCTTCAACTCTGCCCTGGGGGGGTGACATAAGCCTCCCTTCACACGTGGAAAAGGCCTCCTTAATTAAATCTTACCGACGGGGAAATCGTCGTTTATCTGCCGGTGAGGCTCTGAGCGGCTGCGGCTGCGAAAAGTCAGCAAACTGCGGCAGTTTGGAAAAAAAGTTTTTGAAAGCAGTGTTTAAGAGGCCCATGGCACCAAGGAGCCAAATCGCCGGCCTACTCTGAGGAGCCTTGGAGACAGCAGATGATGGTGTGTTTGATTTACCTTCTAAGATGAGCTTCATGTAAAGCAAGTTGTCCATCTCGTGTCCTCCAGGCCCCAGAAGCAGTAAAGCCGGCTGTGACGTCAGCGTATCGTGCTTTATAACTGACTGGAGACAAAGAACACAAACAGATGCTGATTTACTTCAGCCTTAAAAACCTTTTTTTCATGATTATTGAACTCATGCAAAAAAACCTGGGTAAGCATGAAAGGGCTTTAATATTTAACAATTTACATCAGTAGAAATCTAAAGTCGTGTGTTCTGCTCTTGTGTTTCTGAGAATGAATGTATCACTTGCTTGAATAATAATAATAATAATAATAATTCTCAATCCCCTGGATGTCCCCTTTGCCGGTGACCTGCGCCAGGCCCCCCCAGGCCCCCCCCAGGCCTTACGATCACACATGCCTTGATAACATGGCTTTCTTGGCTCCCGTGCCAAATGAATTGGGAATATTATTGTTTTCTTTTTCTCTCTCGTGGTATTTAATATCCAGCCCCTGGTGAATTAAATGGCTTTTAAAGGTGGAGAAGATGCAGATTAAAACAGAAGCTCCAATCCCTCCTCTCTCTCTGCCCCAAGATGTCAAACAGCTGAATTCTGAGGATCTCTTTGAAACTGATGCCTATTGTTCAAGTGGATTTCATGCTAAATCCACTGGGCCTTTTGTGCATCTCTTAAACAGGGACTTACGGGCTCCTGCTCTCTACTGTTCCAAGCCCTGCAGTGAATGTTTGGGAAATGAAAGTGGACAATTCTTAGAGACACACTATGAATCGCGTATCTGAGTTGGGATTACAGAAAACTGAAATATAATGCAGTGATTCAGTAAATAATTTGCATACGTGGAATTTACTCAGAATCTTTGTATGGCTTTTTGTGACCATGCATGGAATATGGGCCTATTGTCATTTAATGTGTGGCAGATTTTCTCACTGTATTGTACTGGAGCTGGTATTAAAGGTTTTTTTTGTCACAAAGGGCTCATGGCACAAAGACACTAGTAGGTAATGATGGCTGTTGTAGGGTGTTTGCCGAAGCCGCGAGGGTGACGCTTTGCTAAGTGCTTCCTCAAACACATCAAAAGCTCATCCATCACAGAGGCATTCTGCTCGCTGGCTGTGGGAAACTCGGCGGGGTGGCAGAGCTTATCTGACATCTGCCTCCCCGATCGGCACAGATGACCTGGCGGCCCGCTCGCTGGGCGCCTTCACACCAGGGGACGACTCAAACTTGCTCGTCGAAGCTTGATTAGATCCACCGGGCTGGTAAACTGGATTATGGCGTTCGAACACAAGGGCCTGTTATTGCTTATTGATTTGATTTGAATTTTGGCCACGGTGACCCCACCCCCGTGACCTCAGATGGGAATACATCCAATTATGATAGGATCTGGTGAAGCCTGCTGGGCCGCCGATGATCTGTCCAGAAGGGAGGCGCTGTTATACCTGCCCCAGGATCCATTGATCCCATTGACTGGAAATGGAGAAGCTGTAAACAGAAACTGATCCGTGATGAGCAGAGAGGGAGGACTCAAGGTGCAAAATAAACTGAAACAAGGTCTGTGGGCCTGCAAGTGAGCAGTGGATCCAGCGGGGGGCTGGACCCTGTTACTCTCTGATCTGCAGTTCAGATGTTGATTACCAGCATCTTGTCCATGCGCAAATGAGTTGCTCTTTCGTTATTATCCTGTCAGAC
Organism: Gnathonemus echidnorhynchus; assembly: GCA_026776725.1. NCBI lineage: Eukaryota > Metazoa > Chordata > Actinopteri > Osteoglossiformes > Mormyridae > Gnathonemus > Gnathonemus echidnorhynchus. The sequence goes on from JAODJU010000079.1 coordinate 192,436, forward strand.
AGATTGTATCTGTGTGCCCTGGGTCTGTACCATGGCGGGGGGGAAGGGGGCGGGGCTGGAGGGAGGGGGGGTAATAGACCTGCCATGATGTGACAGGACCCAGCATTGGCTGGTGCAAGTGTCACCGGGTGAAAGAAGGACAATTTACATTTAGAAAAATTAATAACAATGTGCAGGATGAAAAGGGACAACCTTTCTTGTGTTTTTTTTTCAGGAGGGGAGAGGTGGGTGCAGCTGTGACAAGGCCGGTGGAATTAGTTCAATTAAAAGTGCTAATCGCTTCGCTAATTCTTCCACTAATTTCTTTTCTTGAGCACCGGCGATGATGGCATAATAGCAGGTGCTTCATGTCTCGCCTTCAGACCCCCTCTTGCTCCAAATAGCTCCCTGGTGCTTCCAAAGTCCCCCCCCCCCAGCGTCGTTTAAAGAGCCAGACGCGGACCCCTGCTCTCCCCATGTGCTTTTCACCCCCAAGATCTCAGGACCAGCCCAGAAATACTGTGGGTTTAGCTGCAACTCAATTTTGGGCACTAAAATTAAGGGAGCCTCCTTCAGGCCGTAGGGCATCGCACTGTACTGAACTCTGCCGTATTGTGTGATATTGCATCAGACCATGCTATGCTGCATCATACTATGCTATACTGCATCATACTATGCTATACTGCATCATACTATGGATTGTTATAGCAAAGAAAGAGGTGTTGGATCAAACAGAACCTGGCTGATTGGTCACCAGAATGTTCTCGCTGTGCCTTTTGTCCTTTTAGTCCAGACAAATGTGTAATTGATCCGTGAGCCAAAGGAATGGGTCATATATTGTGTAAAAACTGTTAAAGTCTGGTGTCAAAGTCTTTTAAATGATTTTAAATATATTTGGACATCTCGCTTACCAGTTGTGCACGTATATAAAAAATGTGCTTAAGCAAATGGATCTAAACCACCTTTATAGCCAAAGAAAACACAATATAAAGTTTTATACATGACCACTCAAAAGGTTTTGCCCACTCAAAAGGTTTTATCATTTTTAATTTATTTCATAAACTGCAGAATTTTTATTGTTAAGTTTCCTATGTAACACGGAAAGAGTATGTAACAGTACATGTCTGACATTCTATTGTCTTGTGTGGAGATGGCATAGTCAAATTCTAGGCTGTGCTTCAACTATAAATGCACTAGTTACCTGTTTCATCTGATGAAACAGAGAATTTAATTATTTAATGTCCCTTTTAGAAAGAATGCCTCGAATTTGCTCTGCTGTTTTAACTGCTAGAGGAGGTTATTTTGATGAATCAAATGTATGACATTTCCTTGTTAGTAAAGGTACCCAAATGGTGAACATAGTGTAAATGTATTTGTTAGCAAAGAATATTTAGTGTATTTTTAGGAAATGTTAAGTGAGTAACATGCAAATGTAGAAAATCTCAGAGCGTGCAAAAACTTTAGACTGGTACTATGTGTCCTAGGTGGTAGGTGGGAATGTAAGAGATGGGAGGGGGTAGAATTGGGTGGGTGAAAATGCTAGGGGGGGGGGTTTGTAAGATGTTTGGTGATTGGTGGTGATGTATTCTAATTATTCGTGTTTCTGTAGGAGCTGGATGTTGTACGGTCTCTTGGTTTCCTGCTGTCTCGGATCAGATGGATGTGTTCCTGCGATTGCATGACACACAGACCGGCTCTTCACCGGCAGTCCATCAAAAACTCATCCATCTTGATTTCTTTTTCATTTCTCATCCGGTTTGCTGTCTTAAGGTGACCGTTGACCTGACACCATCTATTTTGTACTCAGGCCTCTTTAAACTGATCGAATGAGACGCCCTGCCAGTGTTAATCAGCATGAGCTGCGATAATCTATTCTGTAACACTCATAAGTACAGATTGTAGAACATCATAGACCTGTAGGAGAGGCTGAGATGGTATCTACACTGAGATCAATTGTTTGCTGGTCCTAATGGTGGCCCCCTGGAACACTGCTGAGTTTCCTTTTGTCCATTTATGATTCTTCGAACCATTGAGCCTGATCACCAGTTTCTCCCACACAGAGGCTTGAGGACATGTTGCTCTTTTCACCAGGGTTTTAATTTCCGCTTGGTTTTCAAAGGGATGGTGACCTGGTGTGGATATGGACTTTGAGATCTTGGACTAACATGTGAAGGTCACCTGGGTCTCCTTGGACTTGAACCCGTGGCCTTCAGCACATCACAAGGCCTGTCTTCCCTGTCTTTCAGCAGAACACCACTGGGTCTTTGTTACTGTCCTGAATACTTCTTCAATACTTTTAGTGTCCCAAGGTTATTTACAGGCTCATTAAAATAGGTTTAAATATCTGCTATTAGATGATGTGCACAGTGCTCAGAGTATCCTTAGAATGTCACCCAGGAATTCATATAAATATGGATGGATGGATGATGGATGGATGGATGGATGGATGGATGGATACAAAGCATTTTATCACAGCGTCCCAGTCACAGCAATAGGCCTACTTATACACATACCCCCTACGAAATAGCATCATTTATTGCTTTGATTTTGCCATTGTTATGCAGCATGTTTATTCTGGCTGTTAGAAACAATAGTTATAAATTCTTGTATAATTAAACATGGGTGAAAACATAGATAAACACTGACTGGCCTTGTGGGGCAGGTTGGGCTCACAGGTGCAGCTGGTCGTGGTTTTCATTCACTCCCACAAGCCACCAAACATAAATACACTCTCTCAGCTATAAGATCTTGGGGTTAGGACAGTCCTTGCATATGAGGAGGTGAGATAGATATTGATACTTCCTCTGCCGGCCCCTGGAGGATGGGGGCCCCCTTCGCCTGGTTTCTTCCTTCTGGGGAGTTTTTCCTTGCTGCTGTCGCCTCCGGCTTGCTCACTGGGGGCTTTGGGCAGGGATGCTGTAAAGCACTTTAAGACAATGTAATGTTGTGAAAACACGCTATACAAATAAAATTGAATTGAATTTGAAATTGAATTGAATATTGACAGGCTGGCAGGAGAGAGGGTACAAAAGGGAGAAAAACAGGGGAAATTTCAGTGGTACTCTCTACCCACCTGGAGTCGTGGGCCCATTCCCAGCTCGCAACTCTGTCTCCTATGAAGAGGCGTCATCTTGTAGATCCTTCTCACCTCTGGCTATCTCCTTGTTTTAAGCAGTTTACACGCTAGAGCAGAAACCAAGAGCCAGCGAATCCCGCTCGGCTTGGTCGGTAATGTGTGAAACACCTCGATTTTCTTTTTCTCGTAATTCTATAGCCCGCGGATCACATATCCTTCCTGTAGTGTCAACGGCACATCTCCTCAAGCCACGTCACAAGCCGTAAACACATCACCTTCATCCGTGTCCATGAGTCCCATCATAATTTCTGCTCACATCTGACTTCCTTGCTGCGGGTAATGGTGGCAGTAAAGCTGTTTGCCATCCGACACTCTCGTGAAGAGCCTCCTGGAATTCGCCGGAGTCCTTTCAACATCGCTGACTATGATCAAAGGTAGCTGCACGCTCCTGGACCTGGGAGAAACGAACGACCCATTAATTATAGAGCCGGTGAGGGTTTCTGTCCCGCTTTGTTACAGCTGGGAGGCGGCTTGTGACTCCATGTGACAGAAACGTTTGTCTTCTTTTGTGGAGTGTTCCGGAGGAGGCGTGCGAGGGGCTACACCCACAGATCTCTCCAGGTTCGGACACCTAGAAAATGATCGAGGTCGAGACCCCAATAGCCTTTAAGAACCACGAGGCTCAGTAGCAGCTTGTGCGGATTAATTTTGTCATTAAACCTCAACGCGATTAAGTGGATGCAGTGCGACGCCACCAAGCAAAGTCCTCTTAATGTACCTAATTCTGCATTCCCAGCTTCACCTTCACGGCAGAGTTGCACCCAGCAAACAAACAGAAAGCAATATCAAAGGTGAAAAACAGCATCACGGAAGCAGGTTACGTAGTGACGTCGTGTCACAAGGTTACAAGAGCATTGTTAGAAAAAAAAAAACGTGCATAGAATGTTATGAGAGTTTTTGTGGTTGAGCTCCAGTGACGCAAGCTTGGGGCCAAGGTTCTCCGCTCGTTAGCAGGCACAACGACCCATAAAAAAAAACCACAGGTCCAACCTCATTCTTTCTGATCCTCTACATCGAGAAAATCGTTTTGCATGCCCCCTTACATCTCTGCCGAGCTTGTTGACAGGCAAAGATGGTCTCTGGTAACCTGTTCAGGGCTTATTTTGGAGAGTAGCATTTGATTTTGGTATGTAACATTCGGTTAGAAAGACGGTCAATTCTCCCAAACCCTGAGGAGGTGTCTGGTGACAAACACGATTCACTTAACCTGTGCCTTATGACTGATCACATAAAACTGGCTTCTGTTTCGTCTCATGGATTCAGAGCAAGCAACAAGGCTTGACACCTAGTTTGTTTTCCAGTCTGTGACTCCTTTGTGCTCATGCCAAGCCATATTTCTTCCTCCCATGGTTCAGTTTACCTTTCCATCAAGAGCCAGTCTTCCCATAATGCTCTTGGTTGTAATTGTCAATGTTAAGAATCTTGTCATTGATTTGTAAGGTCTTAGCATAAGGTCCTTGTCTTTTACTTCCAGTGAACATTATCTACACAAGTCACTAGGATAAAAAGCGGTAAATAAAATGTGAGGCTGGGTGTTTGGGGAAGGGGGGGGGGCTTTTGTCAGCAGAGAAGCCGGGAGTTTGTTGGCTGAGAAGCATGAGCGCGTGTGAGGATCGGGGGGGCACTGTGGGGCTGGCACGATTCTCATGGGAGTCTGGCCCCCTCTCCCAGAGAGGCCCCAGTGTGCCTGCGGCCCCCTGCCCCCCCCCCACGCCCTTGTCTCGCTGCTGTCACCACACGCGCGCACACACCCTCTACAGCCGTCAGCTCGCAGATTCTCAGCCCAAGGACATTCACCGATTGAAATGCTTTTTCAGAATCACATCAAACTCACAATTTCTCTAAATGCCTGAGCTTTCAATTAACATTTAGCTCATGTGAAACACCTTGAGCCTTGCCGAGCTCAAAAGAAGTATAGAATTGGTTTTGTACGGTGCGGATGCACACAATAGATGGGGAAAGGATTTGCAAAATGATGAGAAGACCTTCAAAGTTTTTTGTCTTTCTCCCCTCCCTTATTAAAAGCTTTCCTTTTTCGTTTTCTTTTTTTGTTTGTTTGTTTGTTTTACACCCTTTTCTTTGCCTATTCGCCCTGTGGTCCTGTGTCAATATGTGCATTTGTACATCTCCCAGGCATAAATAATTAATGCCTTGGGGACACAAAAAGATTTAAACAAGTGAAGATGTTTCTCCGGGAGTCTGCAGCTGTCTGCGGAGACCTCCCGCCCGTGGCTCCGCCGTGTCTGTGCTGACGTTCGCGCTAAACCGCAATAGTCTTCATGGCCACGGTGATGCTTAGCGACGGCGGCTCAGCTTTTGCAGACGAGCTGCGCCGCGTGACGCGTTAAACGCCTCCGACGTTTGTTTACAAGGTTTCTCGTGTGAAACAAGCCAGGCTCTATTACTGTGGAAATGAGATGAGGCGGCTGCGTTTCTGCCCCGAGTGACATTCTGGTAGCCAGACTTTTCCAGCAGAAGGAGCCTTTCTGGGTCGGCAAAGCTGGATTTCGGCACAGTGACCGGAAGTGGCGTTAAAAAAAAATAGGCTCACAGACTCATTAATTCAGAGATTTGCTTTTATTCCAATTTTTACATATTTATAAATCTGTTTCTCAGTCCTTGCTTTTTCTTTTCAACTCCAAATTAAAGGTATGGGAATGAGCCAGGTCTTTTATCTCCTGGCTGATAAACATCAAGTAATGCTGAAAATGAGGGCCGCAGGAGCCGCGAGACGGAGGCTGCTAGCCTCCCCATTCACTCCAACACCTGGCAAAATTATTCATTAATTCAACAAGCGCATTTTGAAAGCGGCAGTTCAAAGGCTTCGCAGAATGGTGGAACAAGGTGTTCGAAAAAAATAAAATCTAAAGTGCACTTCAGCCCTGGCTGTGGTAGATAGAACCATTTCCGGGGAGAGATGAAGAGTCGAGGCTTGGGGGAGGAGGGGGCGACTGGTGGGGGGAAGGGGTGAGGGTGGCTGGATATGAAACATGCTTAAACCCCATTTCCCCCCGCCCCCGCACCCCGTCCTGTGATTTCTTTACTTCTTGCATTTATTCTATTCTGGAGAAGACACAGAACCAGGAGCAGAGGCAGCTTAACCCCCCCGCCCTGATTCCTCCTCTCCATCTCCTCGCTTTCTGTATTACGCATTACCGTCTTTTACCGCTCGGTTATGCTTTGAAGATAATGCCTTTGTAACTACCACCCTATGGGGCTGGGGCCCATTCGCAGTTCCTGGGGAGGGAAGGGGGGTGTCCACTGGTGGCCCAGTTGAGTCATACTTGAAGGGTCTCTAGGGACTTTTGGTCTGAGGCGTAATTGCCGTAAACATGGAAGGAACGTTTTATATGCTAACCTGATACGTTTCCCCGGACGACGGTCATACGAGAAGGAGCCGTATCTGTCAGTTGTTCCATATTTCTATGTGGTTCTTAAATCAGCAACGCGTCAGTTAAGAGGGAATTAGCAGTTTTAATGGGTTTTCACTCAGTAGTAACCACAGATTTTTTCCCCTTATTTTTTTCTACCAGTCCGAGCGTAATTGCTCTGTTTGTTATGCAAGTGGTTGGGGTTCCCAAGAAACACTTGACACCACAAGAGTGTCCTCTGTCTCTTTCATTATCCAGATCCACCCAATTTCTTGCTTTTTAAATTAGCCCCAGAGAGTTTTTGACCCCCCCATCACGGTGGGTGCTTCCCCACCAAAGAGTCTTCACAGGGTGGTAAGTGTCTCTCCGAATCCCACGTCACTCCCGGCGATGTCCTGCGGGCCGGCAGGCGGGGCGGGGTTCGCGCCTCAGTGGCAGGTGGGGTCACGTCCCAGGAGAGAGACACAGGCAGAGAGAAGGAGCAGAAGAATAGGGCTGGTCACCAACAGGCCATGGTGTCATGAAAGGTCCGCCTCCTACAGGGGGCAGCACTGAGAACTACGGTTCTAATTGCCCGCCAATGTTCCAGCGCCGGACTGGGCCTGAGAACAAACTGGCATCACATTTTACTGCCATTAGATTAGACTCTAATAGGCCCGGTGACCTGGGGGGGATGTACATCGTTAATTTTGCACCCCCCTACTTGAGCCAACCCCCCCCCCCCCCCCCGCCCCCCCCCCCCCTGCCCTCC
>JAODJU010000079.1:230520-249039 GCA_026776725.1 Gnathonemus echidnorhynchus
GGAGGTAACGATGCACTGAATTATGAAGCCGTCAAGAAAATTTCGCTAGCCCTCCGTTAGGTGTCAGATGGGATTAAGATGGATGAGAAGAGTAGTAGAGAGTTTTTTGTGTCGCGGAGAATAGGATTAGTCAGCAGAGGGGTTGACCCCAAGGGTCAGCGGCAAGTCAATCTTTTACAATTACCGCCGGAACCGTGACGTCATCCGCTGAGATCTCCGGCAACAAGTGGTTCTGCCTGCGGACCCAAACTCCGGGAATGCGTTTCTCTCAAGTCCTGACTTTCCGTGTGGGAATTCAACATATACAATAAATAGTATAAACTCAATTAAAATTCCATATTATTATTTGTGGCAATTATCACTCAAAAACGCTTCGCAAAGACATATATTAGCATATATTATGTATAATAACTTATATTAACAGTTCATTGATCATATTTCTATAGTACACAACAGAAATGCGTGTTTGAATTAAATGACAAAATAATATTGTAACCCTGTACTATTTAAATAAGTAAGATGATTCTCATTTGCCTATGGCGTGTGACATTAATGCAAAGTTAATAAATTAAATATAATCATATAAATTGACATTTACGATGTTTCATATTTTGGGGGTCGTCTATAGCTACTTTTACAAGTATTGAATGAATTACAGTCCGATGAAATGTTAAGCTTCCTAGATAGTAGGACTGAATGTTGTAAACTATCTACTGTATGACACTGAAAAGGAAAAATTTAAGCCTGTTGCTAATGTGATGGTTCATTTATCTATCGATCGATCTATCTATCGATCTATCTATCTATCTATCTATCTATCTATCTATCTATCATCTATCTATCTATCTATCTATCTGTCTGTCTGTCTGTCTGTCTATCTATCAATCTAACTATCAAATATATTTATCTATCTAAATAATCTTTTAATTTCTTTATTTGTTTACATGAAGTATGGATGACTAATTTTATATAACTCCAGGTGTCAAACTCGAAAGTGTGAAACCCTCTGGTTTTAAACTCAGTCACGTTTTATCCACACGTCATCAGTGTCAGTGGTGGCTTATTAGATTTCCCCATAAAACCTTAATGAAATTATTGTACTAAGCAACACACGGTCCTCTTTTGACACACAGTGCTATCTGAAATACAGTCAGCAGATAATGCGGACGCTGCAACGAGATAATCACTTGAATGACGCCCATGCACTTTTCGTCAATGAAGAGAGCGAAGTGGGAACAACCTTAGCAAACAAACTTACTGACATCAGACGCGAAGGGCGAATTGTCCCCTTCAGTGTAGTGCAGGTGATCGAAACTACGTTAACAGTAACGTGGAGTTCACTCCAGCCTCGGCACGCATCGGTATAAAATAATTGCTAAACGAGCGGCGATGTGCGGTGTCCTATCTACAGATGCAGAGGCCTGAGGATTTGCATTGAAAAACAAAACGACGCGTAAGTCGTGGCGCATTGCCAAATAAAAAAGAAGCGTTTATATATATATCACCAAAATAATATATTGCTGTAAAGGTGTGAAGTGGGAGGGAAACCTCTGACCAGTAAATCTCTTCAGGATGTGATACCCTTATCTTGTAGCCACCGATATATTCAGCACCAGGAAGCCGTCGCATTTGGCTCGTATTTGTTATTTGTAAACCCGATCTCTTGCACTTGGTGTCCTAAATGTGGATAATTAGCATCAGTTTATCACGCCTCTGCATATTTTCTCTCCTTTCCAAAAACGCACGCTGCCATTGGGCGCCATTCTGTCACAGAAGATTACGGAGACAGATTGCATAGAACGAATGTGCTGAACGAGATTAGAGGGGAATAGAAATAGCAACTGGGCCAATAAATTCCTCGCGAGGGCCTTATCGTGCAATTACACGTTGACATGTTTAACAATCTTCCAGCCTCTTAATCCGCCGCCCTTCCAAGAGCAGAAATGCTGCAACGTACTTTCTGCTGAACGCCCTTACAGTCGAACCCCAAAACGTTGCCGTATATCGTAAATCCCCCCTCCCACCCCGCTCCACCACCACCAAAAATGAACAAAAACTTTATTTTGAAAAGTTCTACCTCCTTATGCTTTCCGCATAATTCACCTTCTGCACACTCTCTGCGGGGCCATCATTTAGAAGTATGGTTCATAATAATGACTATTTTTTAAACTGTTAAGATATACCATTGTTTTTAAAATGTTTAACCATTAAACTCACATACGCTTAACTATATATAGACAAGTATTAACATCAGAATTAGACCAGTCGTGAGAATATTCCCGTAACATGGACTCATCATCTGATGTGTTCGACACAGAGAAATATGAATTGAGATTTTAATGATCAAGTATGAACAACAAAATGACCTTGAGTGACGAACAAATAGCAAAAAGTATTTTCCAGGCCTACTCCTGAATCCTGAGGAATATGTTTTGACTCGATCATCTGTTAGAGTTCGTCTTGACCCCAACACCCCCCCCCAACACACGCACACACACACACATGCAGATACACTCCCACCCCCCTTGTTCCCGGGGTCTGTGGCTGCGCGGTCTGTGTAGGAGTGATTGTGAGTGACTCTGCTGGAATTTGGCAGAGCCGGGGTTTGGAGAGTCGCCCCACGCTGACTCCCATTCAGCGGGCCGGCTCGCTGTGAGGTTGGGAAGTTTCACTCAGCCGTGCACTCAATGGCTCCACAAAGCTGATTACAAGCCTCAGCGAATTCCTGAAGGGACAGAGCAGCAGTGCAGGTGCAAGGGGGCCTGGGGAAGCCTTCAGAACAGTGACAGGACGGGACGGGCTGGGAAGGGCCTGGACCACACAAAACCGAGCTCCCCGCGGGAACGGACCGCAGTCTTGGGAAAAGATTTAGCAGAATAAGAGTGGGACAGACGTGGTGCAGTTTAAAACGAACTCAGACCTCGAAATAAACAGCAAATAATGTTGTCAACATAAAACTGGAGGGGACCTGAACATAAGCATATTTTATTAACATGACTGACAGCCCAGGCACTGCCACGAAAAGTGAAGTGGATTTCACTCGTAATTTTACACCAGAGAAAGTAGCTCACTTACTAGTTTACGTTACTCTTATGCGTTAACCCGGTGATTCGCGTGTCACAGTCTCCAAAACCTCCTGTGTCCAGCTTTTGCGATAAGCGGAAAAAATACTCGCCAAATAAAGTTTGTGAGGTTTTCAGATGCACTGGTGTGTCAGGTTAGATACACTGACAGCTATTTAAAGCAGTTTTACAAACTATGATTGGTATGAAAAAAATAATATGGTTTTTGGGGATTAAATATTTTAAGAACAAAATACATTGCCATTTAAAAATAAAGTATAAATAATTTATTTAAAATTAAAAAATACAAGTAGATTAAGTTAAGTTAAAGGTTTTTCGCCAAATCCTTCCATCAAACTGCAGCAGATAAAGCAATATGTGGACGACACAATAATAATAATAATAATAATAATAATAATAATAATAATAATAATAATAATACAGTACTATGCTTCTCCATAATTTCACCAGAAGAATTTTGTCAAGTTTTAACTGTCAGTTACTGGGCATCCAACAGTTACAGAGCATCCCTAGGGACAGGTAACCAGCTTGCCACAGGCCGGCCGATTTCTCATTTCCCACAAGTGAATATTAATCTGAGCGCAGGAACGCATAAAGAATTCATTGTGCTTCGTGTCCCTGTCTGTTTGCCAGGAGACGGGCTATTGCTATAAATTCATGAGGCAATACCCCCTTTCGATTGATCATACATGTCGCCTCCGTCTTTATTTATTTATTTGTCCATTTATTTATTTGTTTGTTTATTTGTTTTAGCCCGCTCTGTGTATTCAAATTTGCGTGCTATTCTGTTTTGTAAACACACAAACCAGTTATAATACTGGAATACCCAAACCACGTTTTCGCTTGCATGCACATTGGAAATGGCCTTAACAAAAACACAAATAACAATTAAAACAACCGCAAACTTTAAATCAACTTTTCAGTAATATATTCTTACATTTCCCGGTATTCGCCGTGCGGTCTCGAGTGCCTGACTTAAGGTAAAAAATGCCAGTCCACTAATTTCTCTTTGTCTGTTTACTAATTCAAGTGAACTTGATATGTCTTCAAAGCTAACAGCGGGTAATTGTCTGTTTTATTCGCTGTGGTCTCAATCACAATCAGTTATCTTAAAACCTCGTGTTCAATACGACCTCCAAGTGAACAGAGAGACAGGACAGAGGTTACGGAAGGTGGGTTCACCGTTATATTGCCTATAAATACTTAATTCATTGGTGTTTAATGCTAGTTGACTGGTGGATTAATTTGTATGAAGGTTTAAAGTGCATGAGGTCATTTTTGCTGGGTTGGTTAACATGCAGGTTAATTCTTATTTGTACATCAGCTATTGATGTTGCTTCATTAGGCCTATTTGAAAGTTTAATTGCTCTGAAATTACTTCTCGGTTTCTGTTTTTATCGATTTATTTTAGTTTATGAATAACATTGTGAAACAACTAAGTATTAAATACAGTTAACACGTATAATGGCGAATAAGTATTAAAACGTACTGAAAACTTTGGCTAGCCAACTTGAGTTAAAAAAAGAGGAAATAGTTACATAACTATGTCGCTTTAAGCATATCGGATAGTTGTGGTATTTGTAAAAGATATTTTTCCAAGTTCCCATACTTGTGCTCCAAATAAATTCCGCCTAATCCATGTCTTCTCTGCCCTCACCTGAGTCCTGTCAGCACCGCCGTCTTTGGCTGATTACAGAACAAAAGCGCTCTCCCGGACCGGCTATGGTAGTCAATCAAGCAGAACGGACTATACAAATGGAGGAGAAAGGCGAGAAGATGGCCAGCGCTGGCCCCAATTGTTAGGCCGATTTCACAGCACCACACAGCTGTGGCGCTACAGTCGTCTGGGGCACTCTCTTAAATTATGTATCGACGCCTTGAGTGTAAATTGGACCCCAAAAAACTACGAACAAGTTAATTCTAGTTTATTAAATCTCTCGTTCGTTAGATTTGAAGTGGAACCACTGAATACTGAGTAGTGTGAAAGCGACTTGCTAATAACTGCCACCGAACTGGGTAAAAGTTTAATTAAAGAAGTTTATTTCTTCTGAGTGATTCATAGCCATGATACATATTCAGTTCACGTCTGCTCCGGAGGTCGACATCCCTACAACTGTTCGTCTCCTACTGTTTGGGTTACTGCTGCAGGAGGGTTGGCACAATAATCGGTAAGATTGTACTTGGAAAGAAGATGGGAGGATTACTACAATTCCAACTTGATATGCATCTTTTCTCAAGTTCTTAATCTATTAAATGAGCTAAAGAATGAATGCACTTTGTATTCAACGCTGATGTAACGATCTTGAGACGTACAGGTATTTATGGCTGAATTACGCACCGGGAAGGCAATTAAATAACCATACGGGGCAACTGACCGAGCATCTGGGAGAGAGAGGGAGAGAGGAGGGGGGGAACGTGTGATGAAGAAGGAGTTCGTAAGGGTGAAGCAGCTCATTCTCATTTAAATAACTCGCCTTTTCCTGAGGACACTTACTTCGTCCGTTGTACGTGGGAGCTGTCCGAGTGCTGAATTCAGACAGCCCGACTTAAAGGAAGAAAGTCCACCTTCTGGATTTATGTAAATGCAAGATTTGCCCTGCTATTTAAAGTGAACCCTCTCTGAGCACTTCAGCGGCGACAGTCCGATAGTAATGTCACATGCATGCACTTTGGAGACGCAAAGACACATCGTATTTTCAAAATAGCCTTCTTCAAAGACACACGACTGAACTTTTTCTTATACACAAATATAGACCATGAAAATGAGGGTGAGGGTCGCCCTTTCATCACCAACCAGCTTGGAACAGCCATTTAATAAACCACACCTTAAATCTTGGATATCAAATAAGTATTTTACTTAGGCCTATTTAAAACATAGACGCGTGTTAAACCTGTGTTACTTTGAGAAACTGCGCACGGATTTAAAAATTAATTTCTGGGGTTAATCCGAACCAGTCTGGCGTCTTGTAATCGCTGAATACCTTCTAATTTCTACATTAGAACAACCTTGGGCTAAAGTTATTATTTTAAAACGAGAACAGTAGCATGATTGATCTTTTAAGAAGTAAGACTGAGAACCTGTGAACATTTTCTTTTATTAGCTGGCGTCGCCTGACGTATCTACACGCCTTCGTGTTTAATGTATGTTATCAGTATAAAATGAGGAAACATACGTTACAATAAAGCCATTTTCCTCTTATTCCACGATTACAGTCTCAGATAGCGAATTTCCAGGGAACCGGCCGCTGAAGAAGTCCAGCTCCCTTGGCTCACGGATCCCAGGATAATTCATCTTAAGCAGTTGTGTTTCCTTGCATTTACATACGAAATATAAAAGGCGTATATGGCAAAGAACTCGGTTTTAATGTCGGCGTACACAAATAAGATGATGTTTACCTTGAAACAGAAGCGCGAAATTGTGCCTTTGATTGTGTCGCGGAACAGTCATCAGAAATTTCTAAAATAATAAATAGTTAAATGTTAAACCGTTTTTTTTTGTGTGTGTAAATTCAAAACCCGTTGTCCCTAAGGGAGATGCCATATTAACCCTAATTCGTGACATTAAACACTGAACTAAGAGGAGTAAAGTAACGTCTTGGGCTAACTCCAGCTCACCATAGAAGTTTTATATAAAACAAAGAACGGTCACTTTTGTCAGTGAACCTACTTACCACAATAGTGATAGAGAAGAAATATGCATGCTTGTGAATGATTAGAGTCATTTTTATGTTGGAATTTAGAGGCATTATTTATACATTTAACTGGAGTGTTTGCAGTGGGTATGACTGCAGTTATGTGTGGGTGGTCAAATTAATGTCAAATACCTTATGTTTATGGAAGAAACTGCTTTAAATCCCACTAATATATCATATAAGCAAATAGTCCTTAAATAACCAATCAGTAAGTTTTACACACAGTATGCTAGCTCATCATACTGTGTGTAAAACTCATCACTGTTTCTTATTGAAGAATGAGCATAGATATGGACTTCAAAGTAGCCCAAGTGCAGATTAAACTGGATCTCTTTCTTAGATCCATGTTTTTCTGGAGAAGATGAAGTTCAGCTTCCCAGTACTTGTGTCCCATCTGTTGTCTTGCTGCTCGCAGCTACAGCAGACTTTGACTCTCCCTGGAAATATTGTCATACCTCTGCAGTCGCCGAATAACGAAAGCCAAGCATTTCTCCTCAATGGATAGATCATTGATTTCAGGCGTCGTCTTTGATTTTTCAGATGGAATACAAACGTGATCCACCCTGCAAGTCAGAACACACAAACACTCATGCAGAAAACGCTGGCCATCATGCGCACGCACACACACACACACACACACACACACACACACACACACGCTCGCAGAGCGACAAAGAGAGAGACTGTCCTTCAGTGTTGGATACAAGGCTCCGGGATGATCGATGGCAGTGGGTTTAGCAGACTCCCACGGGTCCACCGGTCTTTGCAGAATAATGACACCTCCCGTTGTGTGTTATTACTTAAAGACCATGCCGCAGCAAAATTGCAACTTAATGGGGGGGTGTTTTTAAGAGTTTCATAGCCCTAAGTGTCGACTGTACGCTCCTCACTTTCTTCCTTCTGTTCTCCGCTTTGTCTTCAGAGAAGCATCTCCTCTGCCACTTTCTAATCTCTCGCTCTCTCTCGCTCTGCCCATACAAAGAAAGACTCCCTGGGTCTGCCAGCAGGGCAGGAGGACGCTCTCGTAAATATCTATGTTTTATTTTTGTTTTTTTTCTGAGCTTTGAAACAGAGGTTCAAAATTGGCCCCCGACAAGGCAGGGGGACCAACACAAGAGAGCTGGGACCCGATGCTTTCGTCTGGGGCGTTTCATCGTCATGCCCACAAACCCAGGGCACACCTTGTTGGAAAAGATGTCTGCCATTTTGTCAGGTGTCTTGTTTGTTTATAAAAAGCATGTTGCTGTAGAGACGAGCAATAAACACAAACATCGCCTTGGGTTTGTTTTCGGCCTCTTGTTAGGGGGCTGTCTGTCCCCCAAAGCAACTGACGGTGCCGTCAGCAGCTAACTTGCCAATTTCTCTTGCCTCGTACCCTTTTTCGGGAGCTTATGAAATAAAGAGAAAATGGAAATAAAATGGCAGACGGATATAGGAATAACCTCACGTATAATTCCGCGTAGTTGGCAGCGAGTCGAGAGGTCAGCTGAGCCGGGTTTTGCCGAGGAGGGTTAATTAGCGCGGCGAGAAGCTCCACGGCGGGGTGGAGGTGGGGGTGAACTCATTGTGCCCCTTTAGGCCCACGCCAGACTGATTAGCACCGATATTCCCGCCGGCTGGCACAGTCGTCCTGCTGGTTTGGTCACACCTGCTGCAGCTTGGATCTGATCTGTGGTCAGTGAAACCTGGCACTAGGAAGGACAGCTTCACCCACTCTGGGCCTCTTCCTCTCTTGGGATCACAAATACTGGTGCAAAAGCCCCCCCCCCCCCACCATCACCACTACCAAGAGTGTACCAAGGCCACCACCAGACTGTAGACAAACTGGGTCTCTACACTAGTTAGGAAAGAAACTCCTGAAAAGGTCATTTCAAATCAAATATGTTGGACCCGCTACCTCATCAAGACACAGCTGTCACTCTGAAAACTGGATAAACACAAGAAATCTCGAGTTAAAGACACTAAAGGAGGCTCATCGCTGAGTTAAACTTGGACAGAAGCTCCCTTCAGCTCAAAAATGATTCATCGTGTTTGTGAGGCACAAGGATGCGTGAAATCGGAGCTGACTCACCAGGGGCGCTGATGTGGCTGCGTGTGTTTGACGGTGAGGGAGATAAGGACAGCAGAAAGTCCAGGTGAAACTGATGGACCAGGGTGGGGGCTGCACACATAGGCGTAAGCTCTGGGGGCAACTGATAGCTCACAGCTGCCCTCATGACCTTTGACCCCCCCCCCCCGGCAGGCCTAAGAACATTTAGATGAATAAGATAATGTTTACATAGCCTGACATTTTCTGCAGTTAAATGATTTGATGCACAGAGAGCTGCAGCTGCTCTTACGGTCATTTGACTCCATTCAAAATGCTCTGCAGATAATGTGAAAAAATGGATAATGTAAATGAGTCATGAAATATTTGCCTTACGAGTTATTTAGCTCATTGACATTGTTTAGTGGAATGAACAGGACAGACACCGCAGAGATCGAAAGCGGGGATTTTCCGTTTATTGACTTTGTCGGCCGTGTCTGCGACTTTGGTTTTGAGTTTTTGTATAATTAATCTCACTAATCTCAATGCGGGAGCTGAGTGCATTGTGGGTGTTTTTCTTCAATGATTTCGGTGCTGAGGAAGGAGCGGATGGAGTTTTGGGTTTGCCCCTTGTATGCACACAAATGCCAGTGCAATCTTACTGCAGTCTTCCCCTGGATGAGGGGTATTAGTAGGTGTGCGTATGTGTACGTGGGGGGGGGCGGATGTTTGTTAGCAGGCAGGCTCCTTAGCCATGCCTGTGGATTTCCCGCAGCACCCACCTCCTGTCACAGCCTGCCTTTATCCCCTTTTCGTGGTGATTAGCACAGCGTCCACGGCGAGGGAATTTCAGCTTTGACGGCGGATCTCGGATTAGGACGCCGCGCGCGGAACCGTCACCAGTGCGCCACGATTTCTCATTATTGCCTCATAATCAGACTCCGGCGCTCGCGCCACGATTCCGTCTCCGTGCGACTTCTCCGGAGTTTTCCTACACTCACGACCTCACCCCCCTTAGCCCCCACCGCAAAAAAATCGATCACGTTACGTCTTCTAAGATATTCCTGTGCCGTATGTATGTAACAGAACACCATCCATTACAGTAGGCAACACAAATAAACAAAGAGGCAGTAAAATTTAATCAGCGCTCCCCTTACACACTACACTGTGCTAAAAAAAAATAAATACATAAATTCAAATACTGCTGTGCTCATTCTTTATCATTGTGATGGTGCAAACATTCCTAATTAGTGCTGCTGACAAGCCCTTCTGGCAGCGTTATTTCTTACATATAAATGATTAATGAGGGTTACTGTGCTGGGACGCACAAAGCATTCCATAAAAAAGGGAATCAACACATTCAATTAGGGAGAAGGTGGTGGATGTCGCTCCCGTCGCAGACACAGAATTTAATTTTGAACCATATAATTTAATATGATGTAAGACGATCACAGTGAGTCCCCAGAGCCGACACAGCCAGCCGTGACAGGGGACAGGCTGGGCACCCTGGAAACAGAGTACAGGGGTGCGTCGGCCGTCTCCGGACGCTACCCTGCCAGCCCGGGCGGGTCCTCGTTCCCGACACGACGGTCATAGTGATCTGAATCTCTGCTGTCTCCAGCTGCTGCCAGCCAATCATATTATCAGGTCAAAGCGGAAAAAAAAAAAATTCCGGATAGAGGCCTTCCAGTAAAACCGTTGGCCAGTCGCCTTAGAGCCGTCACATATACACACCTCCTAGCGTCAAAGGTATAATATTTACTTGTTTACTGACATAATGCCACAAATAGAGCTTATTTGTTGTCTCGAGGGTGTTTTTCTCAGTTGTGTTGCTATTAACGCCACGATGCTGTGAGGCCCGCATCTCCCTGGCCTACTCAGCAGCATGGGGGTGAAACTCTTATTGTTCTTATAGTCTAGGGCCCGACATGCACCAAAGCCAGGAGTGCAGACGTAAGACGTGTAACCCCCCAGCCATAACACCAGCACACACGGAAAGACACTTACTGATCCCTTCCCCATGATAATTATTTGTTGCAATAAAACTGTTGAGTTTAGTTTCAGGTTACCGTCTGAGAGTATCCACCACAAGGGCGGCGATCTCTGCTAATTCGCACCACATCACTTGAGTCGCACAGTGGAAAAATAAGTGGGTGTGTGTGTGTTTTGTACAGCAAATGGTAAAAAACAGTGTACTGATGCACATGGACATGGTGCTGAATACCACTGAAGGTTCCATTTGTTCTTAAAATGTCTTATCTTCCATACTGATACCAAGAAATGTATAAATGATTTGTATATTGGTGCAGCATTAATGGTGTACATTTGGCACACTTACATGTAACTATTTTTCCAAATGTACATAGTTTCTGTGTGGTTTCCGTATCGTGCAATTCCATTAAAATTAAAAGACTAGTTAAAATTTATCACTGTGTTGTGTGTTTCATTGTGTCCTCCTGACATGGTCACATGACTTGTCATAACACTGGACATGCCCTTATATGGTATTAACCTTCTTCCCAATGCCGGCCTTATGGAGATTGCTTAAAAAACATTTACGCTGGTCTTTCAGTCATTCTATATGATGATTCATGCGGCATGATTCCTTCTCACCTATATGAGATTCACCTCCATCAGATATGCACCGATCAGACGTAACATTAAAACCACTGACAGGTGAAGTGAATAACATTGATTATTTCATTACAATGGCAGCTGTCAGGGGTGATGTTACATATTAGCCAAGTGAACAGTCAGTTCTTGAAGTTCCTGTGTCGGATGTAGAACAAATGGCAAGCTTAAGGATCTGAGCAACTCTGACAAGAGCCAAATGCTGATGACCGGGTCAGAGCATCTCCCAAAATGGCAGGTCTTGTGGGAAGTTCCCAATATGCACTGGTCAGTACCTACCAAAAGTGATCAAAGGAAGGCCAACCAGTGAACTGGCGACAGGGTCATGGGTGCCCAAGATTCATTACTGTATGTGGGGAACGGAGAGACAGGAGAGATATTGTAACACAAATTGCTGAAAAAGTTAATCTGGTTATGATAGAATGGTGTCAGAGCACACAGTGCATCGCAGCTCGCTGTGTACGGGGTTGGGTAGCCGCAGACCAGTCGAGTGTCCATGCTGACCTCTGTCCACCACCGAAAGCACCTACAATGGGCACGTGAGTGTCAGGACTGGACCATGAAGCAATGGAAGAAGGTGGCCTGGTCTGATGAGTCACGTTTTCTGTTACATCATATGAACAGCCAGGTACATATGTGTGGTTTACCTGGGGTATAGATGGCACCAGGATAGACTATGAGAAGAAGGCAAGCAGACCGAGGCTGCGTGATGAACCTTGCGTCATTCATGTGGATGTTACTTTGACACGTACCACCCACACACCCCTTCATGGCAACAGTATTCCCTGATGGAGGTGGTCTCAGTCAGCAATCACTGCAAAAGTTATTCAGGAACATGAATAAGACTTCAAAGTGTTTATTTGGCCTCCAAATTCCCCAGATCTCAATCAAATCAAGCATCTATGAGATGTTCTGGACAAACAAATCCGATCCATGGAGGCCCCACCTCTTAACCTGCAGGACTTAAAGGATCTGCTGCTAACATCCTGCTGCCTTCAGAGGTCTTGTGGAGTCCATGGCCCATTGGGTCAGAGCTGTTTTGGTGGCACAAGGAGGAGCTACACAGTATTGGGCAGACTAGTGTTTAATGTTAATACTGATCAGTGTATACTAATGTAAAAGAAAACACTATCAAGAACTGTCAACGAATGTTGATCTTCTTGCATCTCCCCCTAGTATCTTGGAAGTATGATGACAGTGTTGCTTTGACTTTAAGGGATGTTTCTCCTTAGTCTGTTTTGCTTTTTCATCTCCCAAAAAACATACAATAAAACAGTCAAAACGAAAACCGACAGGCATCTAGGCCACGTTGCAGTACTGTACTAGACTCAGGAACAATAGATCCTTGTTTCAGGGCTTTCTTAAGGCTCAGATACTCAGATACCCCACCCATCCCTAGCCTTGGGTTTCCACTTACAGCCCCCCTCCCTGGGGAGGGGCGTCAGCTGGAATGACCTAAGGTGAGCAGGGAAAGAATGCCATTCCCACTTCCTGCTCAGTTGGGCAAAGGCAGAGCTTACAAACTCCTGGTGTCTGCTGGTGTTTCGGGGGGGTGGGGGCGGGTGTTCAGTGAGGGCCAGGCGTGAGGTTTCATTTCAGCAACCAACGCAAACATCCAGAGGGCAAGAAGACAGTCAACAAGACACCTGGGAGCCTGTTTTTTTACATAATTGGTCTTAGGACCCAGGGAACATCAATGGGATTGACGTGCTAACAACATTCACGCTAGTGATCTCGGGTTATTACAGTGAAACCTTTTGCAGATGCCATGTTTGTGACATCTCAGCTCTGCAGACCTTTACTTGGGCTGATAAGGCAACATCACTGTGGTTCACCCACTCTAGTCTCTGACAAACTAAAGGTCACGGAGACAACCTCAAGCTGACAGAGGTCATTCATAACCAGAAGAAGAACACTGTCATGGACTCAACCATTGAGATTACATAGAGCTCAGGTGATTAGCATGATTTGATATTCATGACTATCTAGGGATATTCTTTTGAAATGGTACATCATAGCTTCTCTGTTTTGCTTCATGGTCATCACACAGCTTCATATTTGAAAAAAATATTTGAAGACGTATTAGCGAGCGCTCTCTGCCGTCACTGGTAGCCGATGCTAAGCACCCAGTTGTTTTTTTGCCATCTCCAAATTCCCGGCGTTGCTAAGATGCTTTAGGAGAAGATTAGCCACTGCTTGGCGCCGAACAGCAAGTCTCGCAGATTTCCTACCAGCGCGTAAAGACAAAGGGAGACAACGAGAGGGGTGCAGAGGAGAGGAGAGGCAAAATAGCAACGGCCTGTTGTGTAAACATGGACGATAGAGGCTTGCCAGGCAGCTGGCAACTAAAATCATCCCTGGAAGAAAATATTTCACTTTCATAATATGACCTGCATGAGAATTGACACCTTGGCTATATGTTATCAGATGAACAAAATTCCAGGTCTTTCTCCCTCTTTCTCCCTCTTTGTCACCCTCTGCCCAACTCACTCCCTATGAATCACTGTTTGTCCTCCACAGAAATGGCATTAAAAAGCCTGTGTGTTGGACACTGGGATGGGGGATGCTCTATTGAATGCATCTTCCGGACGTTTCTTCATGACACCCCTTCCCTGACCCCATCCATGATACCTCCTCACTTACGAATACCTTTGAGGCGTTCCATTTCAATATGCACTTTCAGGAATACACACCACCATCCAAGAGGGCCTCAAGAATGTTCCGGTTTTCGCAGACTCTTAAGACTGTGACGCGGTGGACATATTTCTCTCTACAGCACTATTGAGGAGAAACTCAACCCTTATTTACAAAATAGCTTTTCATCTTCAGATGATGAAGCATGTTTTTAATATATTTCCTTCCTGTTTGCTGTAGACTGGTTGATTATAAGACCAAATGTTGCTGTTTACAGATATTATATGTCAACGAAAGCCGTCGCACTGTGCACAGTCGTTCTAGAAGGATGGGATAATTGTGTTTCATCCTTGTAGACATCACGCCTCATCTGATTCTAAATTGGCATTCTCACACCCCCACAGACGCATCCCGCCGCCGTCGCCGTCATGCCTGCCTGTGTCATCCATCTGGTCAGCGCTTTGGACGCTGTTTATGTTACTGCTGTTAGCGCTTGTAAACAGCACAAGTCAGAGCCTGTCAGAGGCCCAGGGTCGAGTAGAAGGCCTCTTTCAGAGTGCGCCTTGGGCGTCCTGTTTCAGGCCGAGAGGAACAGGATCTGTGTTGTTTGCAGAACTGCACACAAAGGGCTTGACAGATCGCCAGATTTCTCCTCTGGGCCAGTTTAGGGTTACCATTCCCTCATTATTATGCTTGAAAGACGACAGGTAATCGAATCTCAGGTGGCTGCTGTGTCTTTGCTTGGGGTTGGCCTTCCTTTTATTCCAATTTGCCTTGATTACCTGAACCGCCAAGGCTCCATTTCAGCCACTTATCTCCCCGAAATAATCATCTGATCGGCCCCTCGGTGCCCCGGCGGGGATGCTGTCCCCCGGGTCAAACACGAAATTAGTCCCTCACAGCGCCCCCTACAGACTGCCATCCACAACTGCCACTTGCAGATCAGCCAATAGCCACCTGTCTCTAGTTTCTCAGCCACACTTTGCCATCCGAAGGGGGGGGACAGCGGGGGGGGGGGGGGGTCAGACCGGTGTGTCTAATACATCTTCTAGACCAAGACCAAGATATGCGTAACAAGAGAGCTGAGGAATAAGGGGCAGCTGGTAATGGGTCAAGCAGAAGGCTCTCTCCTGATGCCGGATGTAACTGGCTGGGGTTTTCATGCGGAGAAAAGAACTTGGCCCCGTTGTTCAGGGAACGGCCCATCGGACGTCACTGCCACGTTCTTGGTGACCCAGGGAGTTACCCGAATTAATGTCTTTCCAGGAAGATAGTATGAACTGGATGGCCGAGGAAAGCCAAGCAGACCTCGTCTCAAGAGGATGAGCCGTGTGCTGCAGTCTGGCTGCCCTCCAGCAGAAGGAATCAGGAAGACCTGCCGGCACTGGTAGAGGAGAAAGAGGAGGGTAAAAATATATGAGGTTCATGTGCATGACAAAGGGATGGAGTCCCTTCATTAATAGGAGCAGAACGGTGGCCTCATGCTCTTTCACGACTCCGGTGATCAGACAAGGGTGGCTGTGTGTGTTTTCTTTTAACCAGTCACTTCTTTAGCCAATAGCATCCATCCCCTGGGTCACATGTTCCAGAGCCAGCAGACCACACAGGTTCAGCGTTCCCTCTACAAACCAGTGGGTATGCCTGGTTAATCCAGGGCTGTCCTCATTCAGAGAATCTCCCAGCATACTGCATAACCAGTTATGCAGCTGATGTGCACGCCTACACGTATTCATATTTGGCATTATACATCTATAGTGTTATTCATTGCCATAATAATCCCACGTGTTTGGAGTATACCCAAAGATATATAAATAATTTCCAAGTTTATATAGCGGTGAATAGAACTGTAAACAGATATCCCCTTATTGATTTTCCCGGATGAAAGTGCGCTGCCGAACTCGAACAGCAAGTCACAGTTTTTCAGTAACAATTTAGCCGTGGCTGCCACCCTCCCAGCTGCTGACTGAAGAAATCAGAAAACTGTTACACACACAGGCCAACAAAGGTCTCCAGCGGAGACACTCCGACCAGCTCCACGCGGCCGCAGGGAAACGGAGGCAGCAGTGGTGGGCCACATTATTCTCTCCCCTCTGCGTCTGTGCCCCCCCCTCCCCCCCAACCCGCCTGCCTAGCTTCTAAGTGCAGAGCGAGGGAACGAGTGACATTTCCACAGTTCTGACCTTTGTTTTTGCATTGACCGGAGTTCACCGTTCAGCGTGTGAGGAAGAAACAGCTGAAACCGGAGCCATGGCCTTGATAGACTCCTTCCAGAATGTTCCAGAATCCTCTGTAGGGTCTATGCTGGTGTTCCGGCGAAAGTTAGTGCGTCACAGGTGGCAAAGGCTCATTCCCAAGGAACAGGTGTTGGAAACGGTTTGTTTTCTGAGGGTGAAACCTCTGGAGAAACACTAATGGTAATGGTTTATTCCAAGACAAAGGTACTGTAATAAGCTAAAATGCTAAAAATAATTCTAATAATTACATCGCTGCAGTCTAAGGGCTCGGTGAGCGCACTGTGCCTGGCGACCACCCTGGCATGGTTTTGTTCTATATCGCCATCTCTCCACAGCGACTTTTCCACCCGCCAGCGGCAGGGACTGCCGAGAAAATGCAAAAATTGCACTAAATAGCAGAGTATTTAGTGGCGCTGTGCCTCAGCTCAGCACGTCGTGGCTCTGCGGCTTCCGAAGGGCACATTAAGCCTCTGATTCCAGAACCACATAATGACATTCTGACTGCTGCCCAGGTTCGGGAAATCAGCCATCCGCTGATCCCCTGAGACTGCTCCCTTTCAGCTCGGCCACGTCGTGGAGCGAATCCCTCGTTTTGGCCGCGGCTAATTGGTCACCTAATTGAACGCGGTGCTGGGCCACCGTTCCATGCCCTGCAATCAAGGCGTGTCGGGGGTCGTTTTGCTACGTTCTCCAATTCTGACATGACCTCATATTGTTTTTCAATTCCGATTCCTTCCTCCGCCCACCCTCCTTTATAGCCAGAGGCTGAACAGGTATGTTTCATTTTCTGACATTTTTCCATACGTTCTGCGACCCCAGCCAGCTGGAATACACATCTGAGACAAACAAAAACAGCTGCAGATTCTGGTTCTGTATCCGCTCCTTTGTCTCTGGCACTTTGTGCTCCCATGAGGACTGCGGTGATGTCTGCAGATGTCTTATCTTTCTCATTTGCATATCCTCAGAGTAATTACAGACTAATCAGATCGCTATTTTATTGAAAATGTCAACATATAATGGCATGGACTTATGCACAAGTAGAGAACTTTTGTTTTACTCCTCAAAATGATCCCTGTTCAGCCAATCAGAAGCACCTGTGTTGAGCTGCGCCCTCAAAACACTGTTAACCATATTACAGGATATATGTCCACTGTACATAAAAATGGACCTGTGTGGGAGTAGTACTTGCGGCTGATGAAAGAGGGAGGATCACAAAAGTAAAGGTTTATTTTGTGACTTTTTGCCACTTGTCATTTCAATGCTACCCAAAGCTAAACCGCGCTGACTGGGTGCTCTGTGTCTACAGCTTATTCTTTAGCTGGTTGTCTGACATGCATGAGAAGCATGGATAACTGGGACAGGAAACAGTGCCTCCCTTTCACTCACCAACCCTTGCATCCCAGCCTTTTTCACGAGGCCACTTAGCAACTTAGCATGCTGCAAAAGAGCCTTTTAAAGACCGCGAGAGAAAAAAAACGGTACTTTCATCTGTGGCCACGGCAGTCTGTCAAGTGTCTGGTTCTGGTTCTGGGCCTTTGGTCTTATAGTCTAGTATGTTAAACCTCATTCTGGATTTTTGGCTCAAGACAGACTGAGAAGGACACCAAATTCCAGGAGTAGTTTATAGGGCAGGCTGAGGTTGGCAACACACATCAGGGATGGTCTATAACTCTCCCATTTGGGAGCCCCCAGCTTAAGGGCGGCTGAAAACCTCCTTTTGAGGCAGACACTGCTCCTTAGGGGAGGTCTTTAAGACAGGCTGGTGACAGAAAATCAGCTGAAAACATTCTGTTGTGTGAATTTCTCTCCTCCATCCAAACCTGACTGTGATGGGTTTGCGCCCCATCCTTGGTTGTTCCTTGCCTTGTTGCCGTAGCCTCTGGGATAGACTCCTCGCACCCTGAGTAGGATAAGCAGTTACAGAAAATAGATGGATGGATGGATTCAAACCTGTTATTTTGTGTGTTTTGTGTTATTTTGTAGCTGTTTTTGAAGCTCAATAAACTACAGCTTGTAAATCATAGAAATGAAGAGGTTTATTAAGCTGGGAGGTACTGGATGGGAACTTTCTTCCATCACTTTTCCTCAGATGCTTCTTAAGAATACCAGTGTCCCCCCCCCCACCTCCTAAGACACACATTTTCCCGTGCCCCTGCTCCTTACCAATCCAGTCAGCTGGAAAATGAGCCTCTGCAACACCCCCCCCCCCCCCCCCCTAT
>JAODJU010000079.1:249152-266859 GCA_026776725.1 Gnathonemus echidnorhynchus
GACCCCCCCCCCCGCAGGAAATAGGAAAATACAGGAGGGTAATAGACTTTGGGTTTGCTCTATGAGCTGGTGGCCGAGGAGGGATTCGGCATGCGCAGACTTTCTGCCCAACTAGGTCAGACAGTGTTTCAGACACTGCCCCCCCCCACCCCCCTATTTAATTCACAGCTCCCACAATAGAGAAGAGGAAAACCTGTATTACAATGGGAAAAGGAATCTCTCCTGTTTTAAGAATCTCAGTTATGCTGAACCTCCCCCCCCCCACCCCGTCCATCCCATAATTCTCTCTGTTAAGCTTGAAAAGCCTTGTGGAGAGCAGCTTCCCAGACAAACAGCTGGATAGGATGCAGAATGATCCGGGGTTGAGGAAAATATCTGCCTTCCTTCACTTTAAGGCACAATGTCCCTTAAAACAGAATAAAGGTATAGTTAGATCTTTACTGGAGCATCTTACTGAGTAACTCACTTCAGCGGTGGGAAGCCGGACCGCCTGGTTTCCGTGCGCCATCGAAACGTCTCAGTGTGCGATTAATAAACCTGCGTGACAGGGCTGTGTCAGCGTCCATCACAGAAGTCTTCCTTTCAGATGTCGTTAAAATCTAACTGTCATATCATCTCCCTTTTCTAGATAAGTAACTAGAATTTCTCATATGCTGCATGCTTTACAAAGTCACAGTAACGTGGCATTTTTGCTCCACCTTTTGTCATATCTGAAAACACGGAAAACATCACTATACTGAAAACAGATACAGCTGCGCGGCCAATTCGCCACTGGACGGAAACATCAAGTCAAATATACACAAACAAAACATGCTTTTAAATAGGAAAAAATGTAGATTTGTGTCTGTTTCACGTTTTCTACCGTTTTCTACTAAGATGGTGAAAGGAGAATCATTACGGGTGACTATTTTTCTTCATTTGATAGGTGGCAATCAGCCCTAAACAGTCACATACTTTTCCTTTGGGCTCATTTTGTACCTTTTAACCTTAAAACCCTCAAGCTTGGCTTTTAGCGTGACAGGAGCACGGAGCCCAGAGAGGGACTGTAATAGTTTGTACCCAGCAGGGTGGAACGACACCAGGGGCACGCTCCCTGCATAATGTCATCCGCACAAGAATATGGAGAGGAAAGCATTGATCTGAAAGCGCCCAGACCATGACTGACTGCTGTTAACTCTGTGAGCCCCCGACTCGGCAGGGAAGACAGGGTATGAGAGAGAGAGAGAGAGAGAGAGAGAGAGAGTGTGTGTGTGTGTGTGTGATTAGGTTTGTATTACATTGTAGGGACCAAACACAATGTTATAAAAACCTGTTTTTTGACCCCCACAAAGTGACTGCAATCAAAAAAGTAAAAATGCCAAAAGTCTCGTATTTTGTTTGGTTACTTATGGTTAAGGTTAGAGCTGGATAGGGGTTAAGGTCGTTATGTTGGGATTAGAATTTTCCCCATAGAAATGACTAGAGAGTCCCGACAAAGATATAATTACTAACCTGTGTGTGTGTGTGTGTGTGTGTGTTGGGGGGGGGTCTGTTTCCTGCCCCACAAGAGAAGCAGATCCGTGGTATGTTTGACGTCCCATGGATACACCAGAATAACACCCAACCAAAGACAAAGGTGCTCAGGTAGAGAATCACAGCACTTCATCACACACATTGGTAAACAGTTCGCCTGTATAAAATGGGCTGTAATGCAGCATATCTTTCTGAAATGTTCTTTGTCCTGACTTTGGGATTTTATGGCTTCTTGTTATGCAACATTTTATTAAAATGTTTAACTTGTATCGTTCCTAACGTGGATACCCTATGTGATTAATATAACATTCTGAAACAGGACTATCATGCAGACATTCAGGGACTCGTATCATGAACAATTCTAGAATCTGACCCCTAGGGGGGCTCACCCTCCCGTGGGGCTGCCACTTTCAATCTGAAATAATACAGGGAAAAAATATTTTTCAGGGGGGCTGAGAGAAAAAATAGGATTGGTGAAGCTGCTTAGGGTCCAGCTTCATGTCAGTAAGAGTGAAGAGTGAACACAGAAAATTACTGTTGTACAGTAAAAATATCGTTGTGAAAATTATGAAGAAACCCAGGAACATTTTTAAGGAACAGGACAGTATTAGCATGTAATGGTATGTGGATACTAATATATGCAGAATCTATCTTCTTATAAAACTGAATTTGTAATAAGATACCAGAGTCCCGTCCAGGGGGTATCGCAGTATTGTGCTCTGTGCTGCCTGGGGTGGCAATAGACTAACCCCACAAGCCTGACCAAGATAGGCAGCAGAAAGATGGATGGATGGAGGGATGGATGGATGAGTGGACGGATGGATGGAACGAATACGACATAAGACATCAGTGAACCAAAACTTTAGAGCTTACCTGAAATGAGTACATCCCCTTTTTGTGTGTCGGCCCCAGCTTGCAAACAGAAAAGCGTATCTGATAAGAGGCTATAAAAGACTCTCTTGAAGTCTTCATTGCTGGATGAATTTCAAGCCTCCCTTGAGGGAAGTTAATAGTGCCTTGTGGTGCCGTGGGGGTGGTCCTGTTTTGAAGGCTGTTTCACTACTGTTTTGATCGTATAGGCTTTCTGTGTGAGAAATGCCATAATGCTTATACTATTTCGAGAAGAGCCAGCTGCAGCCCTAAGGGCTACCTGAGGTCCTTCCTGGCAGCTGCCATCAGACTGACATTCCCTCCTGGCATCACCTACCTGACCATAAGCTGTCTGTCCTTGTGTATCTTTTGCAGACTGTTTTTACCCATTGCGCCTTTTAGTTAATTGTCTTTTGTTGTTCCTTATATTTATTTATATTGTGCCTGTTATGATGTAGTTGTATGTATTTGTTGCTCTAACACCTGCAATTTCTTTCAACATCGATCAATCAATCAATCAATGATTAAATACTGTACACAGTTTGACGGTAAATTTGACAGATTTTGTCGTTCCTGAGTCGTTCCTGCTGCAGCGTGCTTGTTGGACCTTCTCCTGAAATGCACTTTCTGATCTGCAAATAAATGCCAGCATCTGTGCCCTGGTGAACAACCCCTGGCACCAGGTCGGAGTAGGAGGCTTGTCTTCGGTCCAGTGGGGCACGGAGACAGCATTTGGTACCTCAACCCCAACTGTGTGTCTGCACTCACCATCCCTCGGCCGGGTCACGGACGCCGGGGCGCGGAGGACGGACACACGCAGTAACACCGCCCCCTTTTGAGCACTCAGACACAACAATAGCAGGAGTAGAATGGAACGTAGGCGGGGGACGTAACCCCAGCAGCAGAGTGGCCCCCTTAAGGTCAGCTGGGCGCGTCTGCAGGCGTCTGATTCCTTGTACATCCCGAGTTTGTTCCCTCTCTTGCTACGGTCTCCTGATTTGAGTCTGATATAATCGTTTATTTTCTCCAGCTGCTGTTACATTCCTCTCTGTCCCCCCAGCAAGCCCGTCAACACCACCCCGGGCAAAAAAAAAAAGTAGTACACGTTAATTTATGTTAAAGCATTGAACCCAAAACGAGGCCAGGGTCCAGTGTGTGGCTCCGAGGGTTCAGTCACTGTGCCTGCGATTGGTAGCAGAGTTATTTCGCTGTCGGGCTACTGAGCAAGGCTGCTTTCTCTGAAACGTACATCACTTCAGATGAAAGCGTCTGTTGAGTAAGTAAAATGTCTCAGCTCCAGAAGCAGCTTCTTGAGTGTTGGGGATGGCACCTAACCCGAAATTTCGCGTATCAGACCCGTCCCAGCGGCCGTACAGTTCACGGGACAGTACATGTGAAAGGAGACTTTCAGGGGTAGCCTTATGCATTTGGTAAAAAATCAAAAGTGACAGGTGATAGATAGATAGATAGATAGATAGATAGATAGATAGATAGATAGATAGATAGATAGATAGATAGATAGATGTTTTAATAATGTAGCACAATAACAATCCGTTTACTGTAATAGTCTGTTATAGTCAGGTGGTCCAGATACACTTAGAATAAAGATACTCGGCACAGTCCCTGAATGTGAGGTAATCAGTTCATGCGAGTGGCACATTTGTGCTTTGGGAGAGCATTTGGAGAACATGCACAATCTGGAGTGAGATAACAGACCGATATGAGTACAGGAATAAGATGGGGACCTCTGACACGACTCACACCTGCAACCCTGAAGGTGTTAATGAGCAGATCCATAAAGTACGCCATCATGCCCAGTAGGAAAGATAAAAAGACAATACAAAAACACTGGGGGTGCATATCTGAGCTGGGCAGAAGCATCCTCACATCCTCCTAGTCAGTTCAGCTCTGCTTTCCAAGTCTGTTCCTGCCCAAATTGCATATAGAAATACACAGATTCTGGGCAGATTATGAGTTTAAAAGCTAGTTGACCCATTGAACTCACCTTTGGAAACGGACGTTGGATGACGCCTTATTATAACATTGCCCTGTATTCAAAGTGGTGTGAGATGGTTCACACTTTCATACCTCTCCCACTTTCCACTAATCCCTCCAACTCATCCTGCACCAGGATGCATGATTGACAGCCAAGATAACCTTACTTCTAACATCAATACTGGCCAATAATGAAACTGTATATCCCCCATAATTAGCTACCTTTGGGGAGGGATAACTGTCAGAGGGTTAATCAAACCAAAAGGCATGAACTTTAATAGCCACGAGCCTTAACCATCCTTGTTATTAATTTATAGGCATATTCAGAGGAACTCATGTAATTATACACTTGTTCTACTGGCACACGCTTGCAGACACAGTCAACAGACACACTGTCTGCTGTCAATTCTCTCTGCTGTGCATTTGTATGCAACAAGAAAACAGAGGTGGTTTGTAACAATTGTTTGTCTGAAAGGTTGCATGACAACCTGCCACACCCACAGACCTGAAGCAATGGGCCTTACCTGTCCAGGTATGCTAGTCTCCCAGCTGGTCTGGGTCTTAGCCAGGTCTTGTCAATTACCAGTAAGCTAATACCACGGCCGAGGACGCGATGAGGATCATGTTCGTTTCGGTGGGGAACTCTGCATCAGCATGGCACCATGCTGCCGACACTATTTACAATCCTCGACTTCAATGGTCTCATATTCTCTTATTTCCGATTGACTAGATAATCCTGTTTGCCAAGGACCGCTGGGACAATTGACCCCAGAAGGCTCTTGTTGCTCCCCAAACATAAATGATCCTCTTTGTGTCTGGATTTTAGTTTGCACTTACACAAATAAAGAGAAGATAAGAGCCTCTTTCTTTTTTCCATTGACCACGTCTTCCAGTGGACACCAAAATATACGATACATACAAATCACAGGCCTACTTTCTCTTAGGCAAATGACGTAGACATGAATTCTACTCACACCGAACAACTTAAGGGGTAATGGACTTTTTTCATCGGTGGAAGGCTACTGTTGATCTATAATTAGTTGTAGAGGAACCCTTCACAAAGTTCTCTGTGTGCAACATGATCCTAAGAGTCTCTTAATGTATGGATGTCTACTGTACAGGAAGGAAACCCCACCAAGACAATGGTATTTTTCCTCTTTTGGTCTCAGCATTTAGAACTCCAGCAGAACTGCCAGGTAACGATCTCTGTGTCAAGGCCAGGCACCTGACTATCTACGGGCCACTTACCTAAACTCCACATCAGTGATCTGGGAGGGGTGAGGGTGGGGACAGGAAAGGAGGGGGGTGGGTTGCTGGAGCTTCTGTGTAAAAACCTTTAATTCAGCAGCATTGTTCACCTAATCTCCTCTTGTCCATCATGGCTTACTCTGCTTTTTTTTCTTACCCGTGTCTGCCATGGAAGGATGACATTGACTTTCATCCTGGATCGAGTGGCAGGGAGAGGGACCTTCCTACACCACATTTCTCCCAGGGGACAGCCCCACCCCTCCCCAGAAAAACCACATGGCTCCCACAGGAAGCCTCCCCCCCCAGGCGACCACATGACTCTCTGGAGATGCCTCCATCCACACATCTTCTCGCAGCCCCCCTCTGGCCCATAACCAGATCTCAACATAGTCAGGAAGATTCAAGCGGTGAGTTGCAGCTCATCAGGGCCCGAGGCTTGGAAGTCCAAACATCAGTGAATCTGCATTAAAACCTGCAAATTACAAACAGATTTATTCATACACTTTTAGCATTTTACCTGTTCACGCATCTTGATATTTTTTATAAAGCTTAAGCACCTTAACGTGAGGCGCCTCTTACTTCTTGAACTGGCAACGTATAGGTTAAGTGTGGATTTTTAACCAGCAAGATACCCATAGCTTATAAGCAGGTGTTGTTAACAAGCAAGATAATTGGTTTCGCAGACAGGTTGTCACCATTAGAACATGTGATGAACTTTAACAAGGATCCAAAAAGGAGAATGATGTCTGCACATGAATCTGAAGCAGCGCTTTTTGGGAAACCAGTTCCAAGTTCTAGAGACCACCCTTGATAGCAAGGCAGGGAATCATTTGTCTCAGAATTCTCCTGGTACCTAAACTGTTAGTCACTCAAGTTAAGGCAAGGAACTTTCTGGAATCCAGAGACTAATCTTGAATATATTTCCCAGCCCCAAAATATCTGGTGTAATAGCGAGCAGAGGTGCAGGCAGCATGGTGGCATAGCGGTTAGCACTGTTGCTTCACACCTCTGGGCCCAGGGTTCAAGTCTCCACCATGGTTTCATGTGTGTGGAGTTTGCATGTTTTCTTTGTGTCATTCTGGGGTTCCCCCCCCCCCAGTCAAAAAATATGCTCAGGTTAATTGGAGTTACCAAATTGCCCATAGGTGTATATGTGTGAGTGAATGGTGTGTGTGTGAATGTGCCCCGCAATGGGCTGTTCCCTGCCTTGAGCTCATGGGCTCCAGACCCCCCACAACCCAAAATAGGATAAGCAGTTACAGAAAACAGATGGATGGACAACCAGAGAACCTGGTACCATGGCTGACACATCTCTCCAGCCACATTTCAGAGATCCAAGCTCAGGTGACCACATCACTCACAGTGGGGACCTTTGGCAAAGGGGACTGCAGCTTGTTCATTAACCAACTGTATCTCCTGTCATCCCCTTAACAGACGATTGTCATTCCAAATTTGGACACAAAAGGGTTCCCTGAGAAGCCATTTGTTCTTTGGATTTGGAGCTCCTTTTGTGAGGCTAACCACAGATTTTGTCAAGCACTGTAAAAAAATGGAGACCGGTAGGGGGTCGCTCTCGTCAATAGATGTCACACATGTTAACGAGCAGTTTCGTCGGAACTCAAGACACAAAACATGGCCGTCACAAAGGTGGCTTTTGTGTGGCGCGTCTCACTGTGTATGCTAATGAGCGCCTATCCCAGAATGCCATGCTGGGCACCTACTGCTGGACCGGGGCGCTGGCTTCTTTCTTTGTAAAACGTACGCAGATAACGACACTGGTGGTGTCATTCTATAGCATGACAAGAGCAGTATATTAAGACAGTAATTGAATTAAGTTCAGATAACAAAAGAAAAACAAAACTAAGAACTGATTTGTTTGCATTTTTTATTCAACTTGAGATCTCTGGTGAGATATGAAAGACTTGCTGGACTGATTAGCGCCCTGGAGGGTGGATTGGAAAGCCTGGCTTTCTGAGAGATATAGTAGCCCAAAGCAATTTTCATAAAATTATTAAACCTCCCTGGTTTCCTTTATTTAAAAAAAAAAAAAAAACAACATCCTGTTGATTTTTTCAATGGAGCAGATACTTGCACAAGTATCTTCCAAAAAAAAAAACTGCTAAAATGTTTAATATTTCAGAATATATTATTATTATACGCTTTGTCTTTCACTAATTATTGTTTTCCTGTTTTTCTTGCATCATTGCACAGCTGAGGGCTTTTCAGTCCACGTTCAACGTTCCGTTACAGAAGCACCTAGAATGGGGATGATCTCCATCTCCACCATATGTCTTTGTAGGATATGTTATTATGCAGGTTCCCATCATGTTAGCATTCAATTATGGACCTTATTTGCTGCACCTAACCAGCAACCACATCATTTGTGTCACACCCAAAATAAAGAGCACAGTCCAAACAGGCTTTTGCAAATGGCACAAAATATTTTATGAAGTTTAACGTCTGATTTTCACCGCTAGTTGCTACCATTTCGGTTCTGTTTAGCTGGGGCTGGGCAGTAGACGGGTCTACTGGAAGAGGAAACTGGATCATTTCATTAACCAGCTTTTCAGGTTTGAATGAACTATTGCCTCACACAGGGTCTGAACTTGGGGGATTAATGACCAAACACTGAACAGGCCACCCAAGGCTGCCCGCGGTTTGACAGCGTGCTGATGGGTGGGAGCTCGGCATAAATAATGTGCGGATTTCTTTTTTTTTTTTTTGTGGTTTTATTCTGCTCAGAGAACGGAGGGCTTCGATTCACCTGGACACGAGTGGGGGGCCTAGACCTTGAACAAGGCTGAAGGGGGGGGGCGGGGGGACCGCAGCCTTCAGCGGGATTCAGAACAAGTTTTTCTGATAACCTGGAAAAGGGAAAAAAAACCATGTAGCCGGAGAAAACACCCACGTCGATCGCTAAAACAAAGCGGAGCTCCGGCAAGGTTACGAAATCCAGTCATGGCACCGCACTTAAAACTTTGTCCTATTCAACATTTACTGCTCTCCTCGTTATCCATCGGGGAAAGTGGGGGCTCTTCAACCCTTCCTGAGAGCAACCAAGAAAAAATGAGAAAGAGAAAGCCCAGGACTTGCGATGTGGAGGGAGGGGGCGCCATAGCCTTGTATTCTGCGTGCCTGTATGGCAAAGAGGTGAAAAGCCCAGAGTTGGCTGGCTGTATAACGTCTCCTTCAACCTTCTAAACCTTCACTCGTCCCTTTAAATGCCATGTTTGCTTTAAAAAAAAAAAAAAAAAAAAAAACGGCAGGGCATTTTTTAAAAAGCAAAATTTTCCATCAGATGACTTTTCTTTAAGGGATGAATCAAAGAGGGGGAGGGGGGAGTCTGCTGGGTAAATTCTAACGGCAGCCCCTGATACAATAGGATGGAGGGGGGGTGTCTGGTACCCGTGACCCGCGAGCACCTGGTAATTAAAATTGCTAATTACAAGCACTTATGCCGCCAAGCTTCCTCTGGCTGGCGGAGCGGTCTGACCCTTTTCCTTGCAGGAGGAAGAAAAGAGAGGAATGCTGCCTATCTCTTGATGAGCATAGCAGTGAGGAAAAGCCCCCAACCCCCCCATCCTCCATCCTGAAGAGGGGCTGCTGAGAAAGAAGCTGACAAAAGCTGGGAACATCTGCTGAAGGGCAGCGGAGCGTGCCAAGCCGCGCGGGACAGGTGCAAAGGTGGCCCCGTCTGGGCTGCACAGCTGATGCAGGAAAGTGCGCACTCTGCCTATGCGCGCGCAAGGGGGGTGATATAAACACCTGCTTTGTAGCTTTACTTTCAAACATTTACTCTCATTATATATTACATGACAAGGGTTGCAATAAATATTTTTTTTCTGCTTGTTTTGTTTTATGGGCGTCATTTCAGAGGGGAGCTTTAGCACCCCAAAATGTTTTTACCCCGCAAAATAAATATGTATTTATTGGCTTAAGTCATTAATAACTTTTGATATTATATATGTTTGCCACCCACCCCCCAGTAAAGACTCGGCCCCCTATTCATTCATCTCTAACTACGACCCCCGTTTGTTTTTAAATGTCGCTGTATGAGAGCGAACGAGGTGTATTTTATTCACAGCGAATCGATATTCGCTGATTTGAAGTTTGCATTTATGGGCGGTCGCCGCTGTACCCGGATTGGAGCCCGATAACCCGAGTTAATTAGCCGAATAATGACCTCAACCTGAGAGCAATTATCTGAGAGCCCTTTGACGTCATTCACCTGTTAAATAAACCCACCTGACCAGACACGGTTTCCCGGTACCGACAGGTCCGAGCCGTGCCTGCTGCCTTATTACGCTTGATTATGCTATTGTTCCGTCGAGTGCCCATTAGTTTTAATACATTTTTAAATCTAAATGCGCCTTAAGATGATCGAATGAAATATTTTAAGTACGATTACGAATCTCCAAACATGTATCAAACGGTTGAATCGCGCAAAATGCAATGGTGACGTTGCGTTGGGTTTGATGCTGCGATCTTTCACACTGCGTTTCATAATGAGGATTTAAGAAGCGCCCTTGGCGACGACACATGAAACTCAAAAATATTCTAATATTTACTTATAGAAAGCATTTTTTAAACTCAACAAATTCGGGCAAAGTCAGTTTTTCCAGCACGGAGCTAATCCATAATGTTACAAACAGCAGGAATTTCAAAATATGAAGGTTAGTGTCTCAACTGATCAGTCAACAGATTAGCATAATAAACATTACTGCAATATTTCTAAATTATACCAGGCCTGATCCAGATTACAGAAAAAGTGAGGTGACTGTATGATTGCTGTGCACAGACAGAATCTGTACACAATCTCATGTTTTTAAATCATTTAATTTCCATAATATATAGAGACTCCTAAGGTGAGTTGGCCTAGGAATAGTGACCCGCATCTGACTAGGCAGAGATACACAGCTCTGTCACTTTGATGTGTATTATTCTTGTCTTCAGTCATCGACAGTATGAATCTGATCTGTAATGAAGACGGACGGGTTAGAATACAATCAGGTTTGGTTAGACCTGCTTGCTGTAATTCACTGAATATTAAGAACGGAAATGCTTTTGTTAATTCTATGAAAACTTGTACAAGAGAAAAGAAATGTCAACAAGCAAATGAATTGTGCAACAATGGGCTGTCAGCTACAAAAAACATACAGTCAAATAAATATCTGAAACATTAAATGCTGGGGCACCAGTCCTGTCTTGACTCATTGGCAGTTATCTGCCCTCTAGGTTTTAGTTGGACAGCGCCCCCCTCTGGCTAAGGGGGAAAGGCCATCAGCCATCCATCATCAGATGTTGAGGGAAGCTGGCTTTGAACGGAGAGGCGTGGAAGACAGGGCAATTACCTGTGATCGATAGCAGTAAATATGAAACCATGGATCCAGGGTTGCATTGTTAGTGTAGGAGAAGAATGAAACGTGAGATAACCCTGGCAAATTAGACAGATGTTAACATTAAACCATGTCAGCAAGCAGGCTATATATTACAGACATATTAGAGGCCTATAAAGTCGTTTAATGAATCGTGGCACAGAAGAAACCCTTCTGCTGACTGCTTTAACTCTCTCGGTACACAAGCAGCGGTTTCGTAGTTGCATCAATGTGAACAATGTGTTATTTTTGCCCAGTCTGCCATGGACTTTATGGTGTGTGTGTGTGTGTGTGTGTGTGTTTATTATTAAATGGCTTTAAGACTCCGTTAAAGCAAAAATTTGTCTGCTGATTGAAGGTGCCTGTGTGACGACGGTCTGGCCTGACAGCTGGAATGGGGGTGTCACTGAACTCTGGGTCCAAGCTCTAGGAGAGGACACCCTGCCAAATAAAAGTAATGCTTTGTGTATTACTTTTGTTTTAGGAAGCATAAGTAACTGGGGGGGGGGGGGGTGCTGGAATATTGGCCACTGGTGTCCCATCTGCAGTCTGTCCTGTTACAGCGTCTTTCAGAATTTGCCCCAGGCCTCACTGGAATTATATTACCCAGGAAACCATGTGACTCAGTTTTGATCCTGTCCTCAAAATCGACATGTCATTTCCGCAAAATACAAGCGGCCGAGTACGTATGCAAATTCCCATCACATGTACTATCCAATTTCTGAGGGAGTATTGTACAAAAATTTGAATTTGCCGTTATGAAAAGGGAAGTATGAGATGGCTAAATTGCTCCGCAGGACCCTGATGAGAGAGAGCCGCGGAGACAGATTGTTCAGTCAGACCGAGCCCGTGGTCAGCTTACCTTTACCGAGGGACCGTAAATTCACCCTGATGTGCAGCATCCTTCGGATCGGAGTACGCTCTCGCCGCACGGATGCGCACGTGCCAGTGTGCTAATTTCCTCTAGATGGGGGCTGTCGTGACCGTTCTGCATATCTGCTGTGGTAACTGCTGTGAGTGCTGGCCGTGTTGAAATTATCAGCTTAAAGAACTGAACATCTGTCAAGTTTACTGCCAGTGGCATCAGATAGGGAAAAAGGCCTTCATTAGGAATAAAAAATCTTCTCATCAAGCTTTGGGACAGATTTATCTGCTCTGATCCTGCTTCCTGCGGACCTTGAAGAGGAAGGCCGTACTCGTCTCGCATGCCGTTGTTATTGACGACGGCTGTTGCACTTGATAAGGCGGAGCATAAAATCGATTACCCCCGTCTAAGGTGCTAGATGAGCCCCAAGTGCCACACTCTGTTCTCCTGCTTTCACGTATGGTCTCAGCAGAGGGGAGGATGGGGTCAAGGGGTCTTGACCTTCCGTTTGTTGTGGAAATGAAAAAAGAAACCTTTTCATGTCATTGATTAAGAAAGAAAAGGTTTATCTGGCATGGGGGACGTGTGTATATTTCATGCTGTTGAGTAGACATATTCCATCTGATTCAACCACTGATCAAATCATTTAATGTCCTCTGTTCTCGACATTTGAATAATGACAGATGTTATTTCTTTTGAAAATGCACTCTTGTGAAATTATATGTATGCCACTAATTGCTTTTGAGTCTTTAAAAAATGTGTGCCTCATTTTATCTTTTAAAAATAATGGTTAATGGTAATGGTTGGATGTAAAATAATCTTTAGACATAATGTACCATTAAATTACTAAATCTTTTTTTTTTAATCACAGGAATAAATAAGAGTAATTTGGCTCTCTGCATTTGGATCCTCTTCAATAAGATTTGAAATGGGGGAGCTTAATTGCATTAAAAGAGTTAAGGTTTTAATAGAGTAGTTAATAACTGATGAAAGCTCATCTTGATTAGAGATACACTGAAACAGCATGATTTTATATTAATATTATCCTGTGTATTATTTGTGCTGATTCCTGTCCATTCAGAAAGGTGTGAAAACTTTGGAGACTGTAACTTCAGTCCTTTTGCCACACGACCATTATAGGTATAACTTTATAACGTTTCTTACTCATTACCTTCTCCAGCTCCTGCTCCAGTCCATCAGAAGGGTGGTCAGTTTTGAGACCCACAGGAAATGGAGCCAAATCCCCATAAACACCCCGATGAACCAGGTATGTTAAGAAAATACGAATCTGCATGACGTTCTCTTTAAGTTAAGTATGAAACTGAGTGAGGTGGCAGGGACCCAGATCCTCTCTGGGCAGTGCCGCTTTGCACATACACCACCCATGCACCAGTGATTTTAACAGCTCCTGCTGCTGCCCGCCTCTCATTCACGTACGCATTCACTCAGCAGCCCTGGTACCTGTCCCCCGATGTGTAAACATCACAGGAATCGAGTGACTCATAATGACAGAGTGGGAGTCTGCACAGCCAACCTGGAGCCCCACGGTGACGATATGAGCTGTGAGACACGGTGTCTGCAAAGCATGACACCTGCCTGTTCATCTATCTATAAAGAAAAAGCTGAGGGATGAAATGTTAGGAGGTGAGACGGGCTGTTCAGGCCGCCTTTCTTGCAGCACGGCCGAGCTGAACACGTCGCGCTAAGCTTTAATGTCAAATAGCCGGGCGGATACAAACGCTCGAGTGTGTGCCCAGTGTTTGCAGAGTCCCTTCACGTTTCGAAGAGGCCATCGCTCGTCTCCTCCCACCTGTACGGCTGGGAGCCGCGACCCTCCGCCGAACGGCCCGGCACCCGTCTTTACCGACGGCTTCTCTCCGAAGTCGATAATGAGCAGGCGGTGTGGGGTGTACAGGCGAGGGCGCTGGGGGTTGGGGGGGGATAAAAGAAAAGGTGTAATGATTCAAAAACAATCTTGGCAAATGACAGTGCCGTCTCGAGGCTAATGGAAACACTTCACAGCCCAGTGACTCCACACACTCCATTAAACACACTCAATGGCAGCCCTACTTGAAGATTATAACTTCTAGAAGACTTGGAAGAGTCGCCTACATATATGTGATTCCACTGCTTATTACGATTAATTACTCTAATTCGCTGAAATGGTAAATAATATTTCCCAACGCTGAGAGCAAACCTCGGAGCGTGTTTGACAACAGGACATCCGTACTGGATATTCTGGGGGGGGGGGGGGGGGGGTTTCCCACTAACTCTACATCATTAACGCAGTGGAAGTGCACATCATCGCTAATGAGGCGGCTGGGGTATATTTCTCTCATTCCTTTCACCTTCCTCGCTGATTTAATCGATGGATCAGGCATCGATCAGACAGTAATCATACCAGGTCTGAGAAGGATCTGTACTGACGGGGCAGATTGAAAGTGACGAAAATGACATTTCTGTTTTATCTGTCATGGGGAGATGTGTCTGTCCAGTACAGAAGATGTTGAGGCTCACAATGTTCATTCTGCTGTTAGCCTCGTGAAGCAGGCTGAGGTTTTCACCTTCTGTGGTTCTGTGCAGGTTCCTGTGCCGCTCAGATTCACATGGCCTTCCCAGCATGCCCTCTGTCTGGGCTGCAAATACAGCCCCTGGTCAGGTGACGGGGAGAGAGTGTGAGCTGAGAAGTGATTGAAAAGAAACCACTGATGTCACCACTGGCGTAGAAGATGAAGCATGTTTCGAACTTTAGTTTAAAACACCCTTTTAAACCGGGGCTTAGAGAAGGATGGGGGCAGTGTGAGGGACAGCAGTCCGCCGACTGCCATGTGTGGGCAATATCGAATGCAGGAGAAGTTGGCCTTTCCAAAATCCGCCGCCTGCACACACTCGCACACAAACACACAGACAATAGGCCAGTAAACCCCCCAGTGCTTAAACAACACATTCTGCAGACCCAGAGAATCCCAGGCTCCCAAACGCGCCAGTTCAGATGGGGGTCACGTTCGGGCCTTCCTGCTCCCTCTCTGTCGGAGGTCCCTTCAGAGTGGGCCCCCTTTACCTCCTCCCAACTGCGGAAGCTACAGAGGGGGTGTGACAAAAAAAGGAGCCATCAACAAGACTTGGCAGCCACCACCCCCCCCCCACCCGATTTCCCTCCCTCCCCGGATCTTGGCTCCCCCAAAATCCTATTTCATGGTGCCAGGCAGGCTCCTGCTAGCACGTTAGCGATGCTCCTTTAAAACAGAACACTAAAGCCCGAACGCCACAGTCGCAGGGGTATTTCTGAGCAAATCCATCTTCCTGCATTGATTCACTGTGCGATACGCAGGCGGCAGGTAACCACATCCCACTCATCAAATCCCAGAAAAGAAGCTGCTCACAAACAGACTGAGCAGGAATAAAGAATCGTGGCAGCTGGATTATTTTTAATTTCTGAGTCATGTGCCAACACCGTGCTGACCGCTCGCCCTAAACTTGGCATGTCTCAGAATATAATGCAGGGGCTCTCCTGCTTCAATAGCCCTTCACATCACTTAATCAGGCGATCCTGGTACAGCATTACAATGGAAATCAAATGTTTAGGATTAGACCATTATAGCCTCTTAGGATTAAAACGGGACTGCAGGCCCCTTAACAGGAAAACGTGAGGCCTGTTTTGCTCCATGGCCTCAGGCAGTGAGAATTATGACCAGGGAGAGAGACGAGAGGAAATGTAGCAAAATGCTGACCCCTAACGACAGAGTGGCGGTACTGAAGGAGCGGTAACGACGCATGTCCTGACTCCTACATGCAGCCCCGCAGTCTCGTGAGGACAGCTGGGCTCCGGTAGGCGGGCTTGCTCGTCTTGGGGGGCCCGGTTTTAGTGATTTTGTCCCGAGCCGGCTTTGCCCATATCGTTCAGTACCTTAACATAACACCAGCATTGCATCCTTATACGTTTCCCCTACCTGTCGCAACACTGGCGAGCTCTGCCTTTAAACGG
This sequence comes from Gnathonemus echidnorhynchus, assembly GCA_026776725.1. Lineage (NCBI taxonomy): Eukaryota > Metazoa > Chordata > Actinopteri > Osteoglossiformes > Mormyridae > Gnathonemus > Gnathonemus echidnorhynchus. The sequence goes on from JAODJU010000079.1 coordinate 265,003, forward strand.
TATTCTACTTGCAAGGCTCGACAATAGTCGTGACCTAATGTAGTCATTAAAATGTCAGGATGAATAGATTTCCCAATTGTGTTATCATATACCAAAAATACAATTTAACTGTAAACTACACTAAAGGAAACGTTTTTGTTTACTGTGTTTGGCATGAAGTTAAAAACGTGCTCGTTGCTTGTTATAAAAATTAGTAAATAATGTACGTATTAAAAACCGACATGCACCGGAATTGGTATTGAAAATCGAATTGATTGTATTTTGAATTAAACTTTAGTGCCACCTTATGGATAACTAGGGTCATAAATTATATTAAATTATTTCAGTGATGTTATTGTTATATGAGACATTACGTGAGATGAGATTAATTCAAATTTCAAATGTTCTTTATTACAGGAAAATGTACAGTTACTACATAAAGTCTGGCAAAATGGACAGGTATCTATAGGTATCAATCTTTTAAAAACTGTATACAAAAAGACCCAAAAACTGTACATGAATTAATATTTTGTATATGTACATATATAACCTATACTATACAGCCTTGTGTATCTTATTTATTACGAGTGAGATTATTACACCTTGATACACATTGCGTGTACTGCAGGCTGGACCCCGAACTTGTCTATAGAATGAGTCAACGCTGTGTGTCTGATATATTTATCGGCAAGCTTACACTTTCACAAACGTGTTTTAAAATGATTTTAGTGAGGGCCCGCTTGCCAATGTGAGAAGACACATGTAGGATAAATGCCATCGACTCGCTTTCAATAAATATGTGTTAACAAGAGAAGCATTTTAAAGCTTTATTTCAAGTTTTGTACTTCCCATTATATTTATATATATATATATATTGTTTTGTCGGCATCTAGTTATGGTGACGAAACTGAAAATCCTACTAAATAAATAAACATACCATTTCTCTCCTGAGTACAAAAGTAGCAAAACAAAGTTTCAGTAAGATTTACAAAAGGTCTAAGCTGGTTAATACTAGATGGACGTCAGACACACGTCGGAGACAATGCTATTTAGTCCAAAAAAAGGACACGTGATTACCTGTAATTGCGTTATTTGTTCAAGTGAAGCGGTGGTGACTGATCGCCAATCGCCGGCGGCAGCTTCACCGCAGACACGTGGGTCGCACGCAGTTGGCTTGTGTACATTCATGATTATGACATGTATTAGCCACGCGCAATCAGGATAAACAGTGATCATCCACTGGCTTCATTCGAAGGTTAAGTGGTACATTTTACTCAATGGGAGGCTCTACACAGTGGGGAAGAAACCCCCAGTGTTTCTGAGTGCAGAGGCGTGAGACTTAAACATTGTCAATTATGCTTCATAAAGTTTCCATGCCATTGATATGAACTATCTGACTCAAGGAATTCCATCCGAAAACATGAGAACACATAAAATGCAGGAATCTTTGGTTCCAGTTGCAGATTCTTCCGCCTTCTCTGAACAAGGTGTAACTCATGGCTTAAGTATATGAACGGGAAAATGTGTTTCTTGGCAAATGCAAAAATATGGAGCGACGGAGGTCACCCCCACCCACAAAAAAAATTAATCACAGAAAGAATGCAGGCATTAGACTCAGTGACATGGATATTAAAGTCCCTATATCCACTCAAAGACTCAACAAATACTGGTCACGTATGAACTAAAAATAAGATGAGAAGAGCTTTGGACCAAGAAAAAAGTTCAACTCACACCGTCTCAGTGCGAATTATCCTGCTTGCATTTATCTCTATATTAATGTAGTAGCAGAAATAAGCTTGTGTTACAGTTGTGATTGTGACACTGCCTTCTGATTTAAGTCTCATTACCCAGGTTTAAAGGAGTTAACCCCCCCCCCCC
>JAODJU010000079.1:266959-291121 GCA_026776725.1 Gnathonemus echidnorhynchus
CCGCCCCGCCCTGAAGTCAACTACTACTTTTATACATCCATACGTCTTAAACATTCTGATAATAACCACATTCTTAAAGCATACAAATAGCATTCAGCTTAAGGAATTACCAAATAAGTTTCTGTTCTGTTTAACAAAGCATGAGATCTCCAAGTACAAACAATTAAAAACTAAAATACATCATCAGTGTGTTTACATAAAGCTGCCGTCCCCCTCATTCTCTGTCTAAAAAGTATATATATATAAAAATAGAACAAAACAATATCTTACCAAATACAGCACGACACAGACAGTACCGGAAGGCACCAGCTAAACAAGCAGCTAGAACATTTACAAAGAAATCCTTGGTCTTCAAAGTGTCCCCACACTTGTGCTTCTGACCCAGCAGCACATTTAATCTATGAATCTATGTGCTGGAGTGGCAGCCAGCCACAAGGAGTGAGTGCTGTGCAGCGAGCTGCAGGTGAATTGCGGTGAGGGACTGGCAGGACGGCCGACGGCTGTGTGCACACATTCACGTGAGCATCGCTACACAAGTAGAATGGAGAGAGAAGTGACGGGTAGGAATGAGGAAGAGAGGAAGAGACAATTCATGGAGAAGAGAGCTCACAGTAGTGATGGACAAAATGATGCCTCATGAACCATTTGCTGTATGTTTTGACCTCACTAGATGTTGTTCTTGGCTTACTTTGGGCTTTTTTTTGAACAGAGAGCACCATCTAGTGGAATCAAAAAATATAGCGAATGGTTCATGAAGCGTGATTTTGTCCATCACTAGTTCACAGCCTTATTTGTGTGTGTGTGTGTGTGTGTGTGTGTGTGTGTGTGTGTGTGTATTCTTTAGTATTTTAATCATCATGGTAAATTGCTAATGCTAATTTCGCCTGTGCCTCTGGTGAACTCTCAAGAAGTTTTTTTTTTCTTCATTTGGCAAAGGCCGGGTCATGAATGTGAAGCCCAGTGGATGCACCAGGGTCAGTGTTTGTGGACATCAGACATGTATAAATGTGTAAAATGTATGTAGATGTGTAAAAGTACCGCCGAACTGTGGGAAACACAGACACGGTTAGGGTGGCTGAGGGACAGCCTATTGGTCTGAACTGAAACAACGAGGAGGAATGCAGCTGAGGGCAAAGCAGCAGTGGAAAGAGGGGAGGCGGGTGTGGGGGGGACGGGAAGTCATTTATACCATTTGTACATATGCAGAATGCAGCCACACGTCTCCAAGGCAACCAAGCACTGTGCAGTCCTTCACTTTGGCTACAATACTCCCCACCACCCCTCCCACTGATGGAGGCGCAAGTCATTTAAGGCAAGATAACTAGAGCTTACAATTTGTCAAAATGCCTGCCACCCCAAGTCTCAGCATAAGGCAAAAACAAAGTGTGTGTATTATTGGTTTTGTTGTTCTTCGTTTTTCCCCCCGACCTTTGGCTCCAGACAATAAGGAAAGAAACAGTGTAATATTAAGGCAGAGAATTCACACACATCCACTGTCAGACTAATCTACTAGGATCAATCACACTGTAAGCATCCAGCTGGGGACAGACAAAAGGGCACAAATCCAGCACAGACAGAACAACGTGTCACACAAATGCAGTACGCTGGCTGCCATGGCAACAGGTCACAGCTGTGGTTGACTTCTGACTTGTCGCAGGTCACAATCGAATTTCCTGTACCACACAATGTCTGTCATCTAACCGCTAGATCTATTAAAGTCTTTTGGTTGCATTTGATAGAAATGTGATTCTGGTCAAATAGTCTGTAGTAAAATAATGAATTGCAGGGAAGACAACAGGTTACAGGAAGAAATTTAGAGTTAAATATGATCCTAATCCTTCAGAATTGTGTCAGTGGTTATATATGATGAGGAGCCAAGCAGCCATATCAAACCTATGTCTTGAGCTACAGAAGGAGGTTCTAGAAGCAGGGGCCTCTCATCAGTGATGACAAAATGATGCTTAATGAACCATTTGCTGTATTTTTTGACCACCACAAGATGGTGCTCTTCGTTTGCTTTGGGACATGCTTTGTGCCCATTTATGAACATACAGCGCTATCTAGTGGGATAAAAAAAATACAGCAAATGGTTCATGAAGCATCATTTTGTCCATCACTACCTCTCATTTTAAGACCAGTCTAGCACAGTGCACACTCTTGCTTGGTCTACAGCACTTACGATGAGATTGAACAGGACACGAGTCCTATGTGGTGTTTCTCGACAAAAGATTTGCACAACACCAGTTTGTTCTGCGAGCAGCAGGAAAGAAAGAAAAACAGAATAATAGAAAAAGCAAGTTAAACAAACGGGCACAGAGGTTTTCATCCAGTGCAGATTCTGACACATCTGAAGTTTCACTTTCACTTTGCCACAAAACCAACAGTTGATCACAATGCTCTTGGTGCCAGTGTTTACGTGTCTGTTTTTCAAGTAATATCACCTGCAGAGGCAGTGATATGAGGGTCTCTGGGGAGGAGGGCGTAACGGGAGGGTCTCACAGTCTCGCCGCAGCATTAAAGGGGGTCAGAGGTTAAGCAGGAGGTGAGGTCAGAGGCCGTGTGGTCCCAGACCACACAGTACTGAGCCCACCCACCACAGGGATGGAGTGGGTCAGAGTTCTAGGAACCAAAGCCTAGTCTCTGTCTGTCCAAACCCATCAATTAGAGCAGAATGAGGTCGCTCCAGCTCCAAGGTATTGGCATGGGTTGCCTCTTGTGGGATTTGCTCATCTCTTAAAGGCATAGGTAACAGAGGTCCGGGCTACACTGAGGTTTCAAGGCCCTCTAATCTGTGCGTGCGGCCAATGCCAGGGGGACCGAGGGTGGAGCTGAAAGTGCAGTAGCCAGTGGTACCCCTCCAATGGGTATACATCAGTTCTTTAGAATGGTGGCCAGACCTTCTGGGGTTGATGTTGTGGGCTTCAAAGTCCGGGTGGGAGGAGTTCAGCAAGGGCAGAGGCGTGAACTCTGATAGGTGGCTCTGGTACAGCTTCTCCACATTCTGAGGAAAAGATGGAGAGAGGTGGGACACAGAGGTGGGGAGGAGAAATCGGTGTTAGAGGGACTCCACAAGGGGGGCCCGGCATTCGCTGCACACACCCAGACACACAGGATATGACCAGAAAACAGAGAAGTGCTCACGTAAACATCACAGCAAACGTACAGCTGATGCTCACAGCACAGCGTTAGTACGTGGGTACAGCAGCGAGGCTGTCCGTTCCCAAAAACTGATGGAGTCGGGACACTAAGGTCAGGGAAAGACGGTTGGAAACCAGATCCATTTTCGGTATGTAAACCTACACGCAGGTTGTCCATCCACAGATACAGTCATCTTTATATATGATGTCAGGACACTGCTAAGATGCTGAGTAGCTAAAGTTAATTCAACTTTAAGCCATGGGGGAAGGCAGCCTGGCTGCAAAGGCCAGCTCACTCTCCATCTGATTATAGTTTCCAAGAAGCACATCACTGTTTAATTAAGGCTGAGAGTCTGTGTTGGCCAACTGCAGTTACACAGATCGGTTTCCAAACGCTTAAGCACTGCCTGCAATCTCACTCTCAACACAAGAGGGCAGCAAATGGCTTTTGTTTTGAAAAAAGTACGATAAGCTGGGAATATCTCTAAGGACTGTGCTAATGTTTTGAAATTTGAGTTAGTCGCACTGATTTCTATCCTCACGTGATTTTTTTTTTTGCCTGGTTTGTTGTTGCGTTTTTGTCATGAAAGCATTTCATTTATGCGAAAAAGAGGCTTATAGTACATCTAAGAGGTGTGCCCACTCTATCTGGGAAGGAACAGCCTTTCAGCCATGAGGTTTCTCATTTCCCCAGCCCAGCCCCGCTCTGTGTTAAAACGCAGCAAGAAGACAAGTTGGTGTTGCAAGATGGGGATTAACATGCATGTATGTATGTCAGAATGGGGAGACAGGCCAGCCTGCTTCCAGCAAATATCCAACTCCCCCCATCCTGATCCCCCCAAAAACTATACCACACCAGGCACCACGCTCACCCCCCTGTGGTTACCATGGTGCAGCTAGGTCTCAGTGGTGCACTGAGGTGGGTCTAGCAGGGAATCGTGGCCTTGGGGCAGCACCCTTTGAAAAGCTCCATCTGCCATCAACCTCTGTGAACAGCAGGGACAGACACACTCAGAACACAGGCGTCTGCTCTGTCGATAACTCTGTAGGCAGCACACCTCGTCTGCAGCCGTAGGTCCCCCCCACACCTGCACCCCCTTGAAGTCGGGGGGGGGGGGGGGCGACCTGCCGGGGGGGGGAGTCCTGCAGGTGTCACCGGGTGCACGGCAATTAGAGTTCGGCTCTGAGCGGAAACTCACTCGCTGCACAGATAGCTCTTTGAAAAAAGTCATTGAGGGCTGAGGTAGAGCCTAAAATAACCCAGCCTGCACCCCCCCCCCCTTAAGCGTAAGACGTACAGACCAGTGACACGTTTGGATAGCTGTGTGCTAAAGATGCCCCCCACAACACCCAGAGACAAGTGGGCTGGTCCATAAAGGCATGACCACACACAGACTATAAAATTCTCCAGTGGAGGAAGGGAAGACCATAAACTCCAGGTATTATGAGTGGGGGGAGTCAACAAATCTATTCAGTTACATGATCAATTGTCTTAACAGTATGGTTCAAGCTACCCTGCTTGGGTCCCGAAAAAGGGACAAACATCATATCGACTTCTTCATGCACCGTCTTTCCAATCCTGTAATACTTTCTGCTTGAAAAAAACTGCACTAGATTCTAATTCTGGTCTCTTTCTCATCTGTCCGTACAGATGCTTCACCCAGCCAGGGTTCTGGATCTTATCCCAGGAGGATCTCACAGACTGAGGGAAGCTCTACTGTGACTCATTTGCCTGGAAGTATAATGAATATGGCAGAAAAGTGGAATTCTCTAAGCAAACCTGTGAGAACACAGGAGGACCATACTACTGCACCAAAATGCAGAACGTACTGGAACGCTCTGAGAACATATGTACAGAAACATTAAGGGTATAAAATCTAACACAGTACGAAAGCCCATCATCGCTTTAATGAACCTGTGGGAGGAAGCAAAAAGTGAACAACACATTTAAATTCTTTTTTTTTCCACATTTTGGATGGATTTATACACAGGATGATAAAATGACACAAACATGAAATTGCACATCTGTCCTTGCAGGTTTCAGCCAAAGCACATCCTCTCACATCAGACCAGAGGTGACGTCACCCAATAGCAGCTGAGCCATTACCGACGCGCCAGGCAAAGTGTTTCCACATCAGTCTGGATCAAACGCTGCTTTGCAGAAGTTCAGAACAAGCGTGGAGTTCCAGAAGCTTCCGGAATGCTATGCCACAGAGTGCACCCTGGTCTGTCTCAGGCGGGACTTTTCTTATTGATTGGCTGCTCTGTGTTTTACAGGGAGCCAATAAACGATGAGTCTGTGTGTGGAGCATCCAGCCCAAACAGATTACTCATCCCTAGCCTCAAAGGCTACCCTTTGCCCCCAGGTTACACATCCACTGGCAGAGACAGTTTCCTCCTCATATGCTCCCAAAGAGAAGACAGGAATATCTCCTGTTTCTGTCCTGAGATCAAGGGCGCAGGTTTAGGTATGGACGGTTGGGACATGTCTCTGCCAACATTTTGGGAGTGGCGTATGTTTAGGGGGGTTTGGCCAATGTTGAAACCAAAACTACGCCATGCCTGAGATACATCAATCTTTGGGGGGGGGGGGTCCAATGTGAAAGGATGGCTTGCGATGGCTCCAGCGCACACACTTACATGGACACAAAGCACGTCTATAAATATCTCCTAGCATGCAGTGCACAGGACTGGGGCAGTGCACAACGTCACAGGACAGTTTCAGGCGTCCTTAGGCCACCATGGGGAGATCGCAGACCCAACGACAGCTTCCTGCCCTTTGTGTCATTATCATACCTATAAATAGGCCTATGCTGTGATAATAATAGACAGGTCCTACCAACTCACCTGTACATTTCATATTATAAAAGTGGATTTTTATGTTTTTAAGTTGTCTGACGTCTTTGCAAGCAAAGCAGTGTACAGACATCTCTCTGAGGACGCCGGGGGGGGGGTGTCACACAGCATTTAAACACAGCTAAACTGGACTCACACCAAGATGTGAGACCAACCGGACTTGATTCGCTTTGTGGGCTGAAGAGCGAATGGGCCAGTTTATGGCACAATGCAGGCTGGCAGGCTCTTATGAGCAACAGGCAATGGAAACAGCTGTGACATAAAGGTCATCGAGAAGGAGAGGGAAATGTGATCAAAGAGGTGGCATCAAAAGCCCAACCCCCCCCCCCCTCCCAGCCCCATGGTGACCGGGGACCCCAGACATGACACCATGCAGAGAGGATTTAAGAGTCACCTCCACTCCAGTTAGAAACTTAAACTGCTGGAAGTCTGGGATAGCATAAAAATGGTGGACTGTTCGACAGTAAGGCACTTTCGCTTGGTCTGGAGGCGGCCGCAAGAGGTCAGAGGTTACAGACATACGGAGAAGCAGCAGGGCAGTGTCAGTGAGGAGCAGAGCAAAGGGAAGAGGGAGGAGACAATGGTTACAAGCATTGAGAGACATCAAATTTTTATCTATCTTTTTCTCATTCTCTCTCTCTCTCTCACACACACACACTACATTCTAATAACTCCAGGTAAAGATTGAAATACAGAAGTTGCAGTATGATAGGCATTTCTGTGTTACAAGAGGTGCAGTCATTGATAGCATCTATGGATCTTATTTAATTAAGATCTAATGACCTCAATAACAGCCAGCAGTGTGACGAACTCCTGTCTATGCAGGAACATAAGATAAAATGTACAAGTCAGATTCTGCTTAATTCGTAAGATGAAAATATCGTTTGTCGAATTTGAATATGACATGATAAATCACATAGTAAAAAAAACACTGGACGATACGTTGCTAAAGCGGTTGTGTGGTTGAGTGGATGCTGCCATCACCCAATATCAATATAAATAATTTTACGGCATATCATTAGCCTACCAACAGAATTCATAGTTGATTACGGAATTTATGTTGTTGTGGCATCATCGTAAAGTCGAAATATAAGTTGAATCATCGTAAAGCAAAGAGTATCTGTATACAAACAAATACAATGCACGGTATATAGGTTCTATTTCTGGGCTATAACAAAGGGTTGAAAAATGCAGGAAAAGGTCACTCAGGAATCATGCCAGATGAGGGAAACCACACACGAAATGGTCCACTCACGTTCGGCATTGCGGTATGACATCGATAGCATATGGAAATCTAAAGGTCAGCCAATGATGGTCACCATGAAATCTTATACGATCTGAGTAGCGGTGTTACATTTGTGTAAAAAAAACAAAAACTCTGTGCAACTGTGTGTCCTTCCATAATGGTGCCAATCTACGCTAACATGCACTATAATGCGTGCAGTGAGGATGCCCCGCCCATACCTGGATGCGCTCAGTGCTGGTTGGCCAGAGTGCTCGGCAAAGGACCTTCTTAAGCACATCCGGCAGCAGACTAATGATGACAAGCAGCGCGATGCCCAGCCAGGCCGGCCCGCTGGACAGCATCTGCACAAACACGTAGTACATCCTCTGGTAGTTCAGGAATGGCCTGCAGGGGGAGCCAGAGGGAGGTGAGGCTGGATGCCAGCCGCAAACAGAGAACACACGGCTGGCAAATAAAAGACGGCAGAACTGACCAGATGACTCCTCCCCACAGCAGGGAGAAAACGACGTAGAAAAGCAAAGATCCCCACACGACAAAGTGGTTGATCCACGTCCAGTAGTGAGTGTCCAGAGCCAGCTGCAGAGAGCAAACAGCAGTAAGATGACGGCAACTCTAAAGAATGGATAAAGCCACCAACTGACAGCTTGTAAATGTTAAACGATGCTCTAACGTCATCCTATCTAGAACGAGACTATTCTTATTTCATCAAATAACAGGATGTTACCTTTAGGGTGACTGTGAACACCAACACGGTGAAGACCAGAGTCCCAAAAGTCCAGTTTCCGAATATCTGTGAAAACGGACATTTCAACAGTCGTGAAGCAATGTGCCTGTACACAATGTGCACTTCGCTGGACGGATGCATTCAGTAGAATACAGCTGATTAGAGTCACATGACTTGATAATAATAGCAATCTGCGATAAGCACATAGCGTTTTCCCATGATCTCAGCAGTGGTTCAGTTTGGAAGCAAAGTCATGCTAGTTTGATCAAACTGATGCTAATTACTAATAGCCAAAATCCAGCCATGCCAATTCCTAATTTTTAACACCCAGCTTTGCGCATTCCTATTGGCTAATGCTTCTTCCTCCTTGGTCATTCCTATTGGCTAATATGTAGCCTCGCCCATTTCGTATTTGCTAACACTCAGCCTTGTCCACTCCTATTGGCTAACATACAATCTCTCCTCTTTGTTGTTTATGGATATCAAATTTTCAACAAGCACCGGTGTAGAACAAGCTCACTCAGTTGCCAAAATGGCTTTTTCCCCCCGTTGCTGACAGAGATCCAGGCCATGACTGTAAGATTAAGCAAACATCATGGAGAACAATGAGGACAAATGACACCACGACGCTCCATTTATTATTAATACAGGAAAAAAAGCACAAACCTGCTGCTAAGTCTCTGGCATTTTTGGTTTAAATCAGGGCTCTTCAAATCTGGACCTCAATTCCAAATCCAGGCCGTGTTTTCAGTTCTCTCAGATAGTTAGTTTAATAATTACTGATTCTGATTGGTCAGAGGCTTCACCCCTGGCTCACAGGTAAAGGAAGGCTGGAAAACCAGCAGGGCTCGGACCTCGAGGACTGTGAATTGAATAATAGGCGTATAGATAGACAAGAACCACAATGCTCCATGCTAGAGCAAAAACTCTACTATGGTGTTATGCAAGCTCTGTTCAAAATGGAAAAACTGGAGTTCAGCCTATGAATAGACTTCAGTGGAGGCTACAGTGGGGGCCAATTCACACAGGGGGGCCAATTCACACAGCCCAAATGATACAGGTGCTGTGATCAGAGCTCATTATTTTGCTGTTGGTCACTCTGTCTGCCCCCAGGCATCAAGATCCTCCCGCTGGCTCCCCTGAAGCTTCTCCCTCCCTCTAATCAGAGGCAGCATTAAAACAGAAAACCTGAGTTCACTGCTCTGTCAAGTACCACCCTTCATCCTTAGGCAGCTCTCTGCAGTGCTGGCGTCCTGGAGCGGCGGAATGCCTGCTGCTGTCACAGGTGTTACCCCCTTATCAGTCAACAAACCGAGGCTCGCAGGAGACATGAAACGAAGCCAGAATCCAGAAGCTACATCAACGGACAAGCAGCAGATTGTGAGAAACGTTTCCTCATGTTTGAAGGACCATTTGGAGGGAAACGTGCTTTCACGTTCACCGTCTGTCCGGCTCTTATGCCTTAGGGGACATTACCGGCATCTTTTTCGTAATTCCAGTTGACGAGAGGAAAAGAAACAGTTTTAATCTTTATATCATAATATGCAATATTGATTTTTAATCAGGCTGAAAACCCAACCAGAAAAAATGCATATAAATTCATTTTTCAAATCATGGGCTTTTCAAAAACTATGACTATGACAATCACATAATCCTTATAATGAATTATTAGCCAGGTTAAAATCATATTGATGTTCTTATATATACCTTGAGGTGGCATGGTCTTCAATCCGTTTCAACAATATATTATCTGAACACTGAAATGAAATTCAACCTCTTTTCACTACATGAAGCACAGAAAATACAGAAGAATGAATTATAAACACTGTTCAGAAAGACTGAACACATTTAATTGCTTCAGCACGTTGCAGCTGTAAAGATGTTTCACACCTTCATGAATCATTTTAGCTAACTTTTATTCTCTTCTCCTGTAGCCCACGCAAATTTCACCCAGATAAATGAGCATTCCAGCATGGTTATGTTTCAGGCTGATAATTTTCAACATTTCAAGCTAATTTGTCCCCATTTTGATCAGTCTCTGACACACTCTAGCTTTCTGTATACCTTCCCGGAGTCTTGCTCAGAGACTTTGGTAGAATCTAAATTCTTAAACCCCCCCCCCCCCTCCCCCAGCTTGTCATGGTCGTCTCTCCCCTCTGGGCCATATGGTGCATAAGACAATACACAGACCTACGTTAAGCGTGCCACCATAATGAAGCGGAGAGTCATGAAGGTTACCTACTCTGCCTGAAGGGTGAGGGGTTAGGTTTGGCTGGGGGTGTGGAGACAGGGTGTTAAAAGAGAAGCATACGTATGCCAAGCAGTATGAACCGTGGAGATACGAGGGGTAGGTGGGGAAGTATGAACGGGGGAGGGGGTCATGAAACAAAAACTAATCCGAGAGGACAGACAGAGAGGGGGAGGGGAACAGGCTTACCATTTGTGTGTTGGTGGTCATTAGCTGAAGAGGAAAAAAGCAAAGAAGCGAAAGAGGAGAGGAAGAGGAGGAAGAAGAAGGGAAATAAGGACAAAAAAAAGTAAAGAAAATTAGGATGTTAAAACTGAAAAACAAAGACAAAAAAAAGCAATCAAAAAGACTAATATGACATAAATAAACAGTATAGAGAAATAGACCCACGGCTGAATGCGCCCCAGCGGTGAGAATTTCATGGCAAACCCCAGGAATTTAAGCCTCCGGGCGTTTTGAGTGGCTAGATCAGCCCTGTTGTTTGTTCACCTATGTATGGATGCTCTAGTGATGCTCTGTCCATAATTTATTAGCTTTTTCTAAGCCCTTGCCCACAATACCTGGATCCTGCTTCACCGTCCTCCTCTCTAGAAAAACTACTGTGGCAAAAACACGTCGGCCTCAAAGCCAAAGGAGATCCCGGCACGCACAGCCAGTCTGGCCGTCGCCAGCGCATATTCTCCCGGGCCCAAGCGACCTCACCTGTCCATTGCTGGTAAAGGTAGTGTTGTCGAACAGGAAGTAAGCACCAAAGAAGAAGACCATTGAGTCAAAGAGGCCCAGAAAAGTCCAGTATATGAAAATCCGCCAGCGAAGCAGGCAATTCTTGGCTATATCCCTGCAGAAGGTAGGACGAACAATTAGGTCTCGTTTTGTCACGCATGCTGTCTTGTCTCTAGGGATAGAGGCAGTCCTCACCTATACAGGGAAGGGTCTCTCTTCAGGATGTCCATGCTGACGTGCTGCTCGATGAGGCTGTAGAGCAGGATGGGCAGGGAGGTAAAGCTGATGTTGTAGAGCGTGAGATAGGCTGTATCATACAGGGGCTGGAGGACACAGAGGGAAGAGTCAGGGAAATTCAGGCAAATGGAGCCACTGGAGTTATGATGAACGCATCTGGCCAACGACGTGTAGAACATTGATCTTGAGCCTTGGAGAGCACGCTTTGTAAGTCACTAAATTGATTCCACTCTGTGCAGGTATGAGGAGTTCTCGGAGGCATGTGCTCTGGGGTTTGTGGTCACCACTGGGATGAGACCACACAATAGTTAAGTCATAGCTGGGTACCTGCTGAGAGAATCCGCAGAAGAACTGATAGAGGAACTGGGGGAAGATGAAGCAGACATTCTGTGGAGACAAAGTACAGTCAGCCTGGCCACACAGAGACGTTTGCGTCATTTCAGATAAAAACACACACCTCCTGCAGGTGACTCTCTCAGCAGTCTGAGATTATTAACCTTCCAGATGGTGAGAGAGGCTCTGTATGACTTTGTTATTGTCCGTTACTCAGGTAATGCATTTGATTCCTGCTGGTTTATCGGTAACTTACTCACCTTGTAGAAGAAGTACTGCACCAGCTCAGCTATGCGTATGTAGTAATAGTGACCATGAACCAGCAGCATCTTCTTCAGGTGTTTGAACTTGGGGATTGCATAGTCACTGTTTCTGGCTGCCTGGCGACCCTCTTTACCCATAATGCCTAAAGGGGAGCAAACCAAGAGATCAGTAAAGCAAGCAAGGATGTTTAAAAAACCGTAACACTGTGAGGAGCTATGATCCTGCTTCAGGTCAGAGATGGTCTGCCTTCATCTTCTCTGTCCCTTTGTAATAGATAAAGCTAATAAAGAAAGAGTAATGCTTTACACTAACTACACCTTCATAATGCAGTCATGGAATTCATAAGCAGCATGCAAGTATGCCATAACATCATAACATACCTTACCAGTTTTAATATACATTAGTAGCAAACATTATATGATTAAACAATTATAATGCCATTATTAATGTATATTAAAGTTACTAAGGTGTGTTAGCACGTTAACATTCATGCTGCTTATGAATGTTCTATGAATGCATTATGAAGGTCCACTGAATCTTCTATGGATGCATTATAAACCCATTAAGTAGGTGCAGTTACTGTAAAGTGTTATAAAATAAAGCGACGCTGCCAAGGTGCCCCCCCTCACCTATGCCGACGTGAGCTTCCAGGATCATGCTGACATCATTGGCTCCATCTCCAACGGCCAGAGTGATGGGATGCTCCTTTGAGGCCTTGATCAGCTTCACGATCTAAGATGGCACACATCCAGAATATTCCAGAGGACAACAGCGGCGGCAGATAATCAGCCCCTGACCCTAACGGACATGGAGACGCCGAACGTAGCCATACCACTCTATGTGCAATTTCCACTCAGATCTATACAGCTAAGGCAAAATGGTGTAGAGATATTTGATCCTTCACTTTGCCACTGGTCTCACTGGTCTCCACAGTGACATTCAATGATGGTCACTAATAAAGTGGTCAAACAAAGCTTTTTCCATTAACTGGGAAACCACAGATTGTGCCAAAGGGAAGCGAGTCCAGTGCCTTCCAGCGAGCACCTTTAAAAGTTTTACTCGACTGACCCTTCCAGGAATATTTAATAGCTACGATCTCACATGTGCTGGTCTGGCCAGCCCACAGGAAGTGACATCGAACCTGCGCTTTCTGCAGCGGCGCCATACGGCAGCAGAGCACGGCACTACAGTTCCGGCAGATCTCCAAGAAAATCTCCCTGTAGTTCCCCGAGCTGTCGTCCTGTGCTGGCTTCATCACTGCGGACAGCGTGGCCCCGTCGATGATCAGCCCGTAGTCCTGAAACTCTCCGGACAGCCTGCGAGCAGAAACACACTTCGGTCAGTTCCTCAAAACACAACAGCTTCTTTACAGCTGCAATACCAGTCAAAAGTCTGGACAGACCTACAGAAAATCATGTTTTGCAACAAGATAGCGACCCCAAGCAGACCTTGAGGTTATGTACTGTAAGTACTGTACTATCTTGTGAACAAAGATAGAGATGGGGTACTGTGACAGATGACCTGGCCCCCACAACCCCCGACCTAAACCATATACTGGAGAAGCATTCAAGGCGGCAACATCTGGAAGCCGGTTGACAGAATAGAGTCTGCAATGCTGTCATCAAAGGGGCTGTTTTGAAGAGTCTAAAATTTGATAAAATTCTGGTCAAAAAATTGGTTGTTTTTATTTGATATGTATTACTTCACTACCTCGAGGCACTTTATTATAAGGTGAATAACATAAAATAACATTGAAATAGAGACAAATGCATTAAAAGCAAGGGTGTCCAGACTTCTGATTCGTACTATACAATAATTAACACATTTATACTTTTAAATTCCATACCGGAGTGTAAATAACTTTCAGCTGTTTTTAAAAATCATCAGTTTCAGGTGGATTTCAGTAAATGAAGTAATGGATGGATCATGGTAGATGATTTAGGTCGGGGTTGGGTCCTCCCTGATCAAAGGACATTAGGGTTAGGGTTAGGGTTAGGGTTAGGGTTAGCCCAGGGGGCCACTGGAGTGACAGGAGCCATAACTGTAAAACTGATGATGTCACTGATGATGACAGGTGGGAGGGAAGCCCCAAGAGCCGGGGGCACGGACCCGGAGAAGGCGTCGTGAGGGAGGCTGCCGTGTTGCCGCAGCACGGTCCGGCCGAGCTCGAAGAGCACGTCGTGCAGACTCTGCTCCTCTGTGCGCTTGGTGGTCAGCTCCAGGATCTGCGTGCTGCGCCGGAACAGTTTGCTGGCGTAGCAGGTGGCAGCCGCCGTCTCCATCTTGTCCCCCGTCAGCACCCACACCTTCATGCCGGCCTTGTGCAGTGACTCGATGGTGTCTGCTGCCTTTTCCTGGAGCCTGGGGGGGGGGCCAGTCAGGCAGTCAGTCAACCCGGATAGCCAATCGCCATTTCCTGTCCCGCCCATCACAAAGACAGACGACACGAACTGCTTTCCAAATAAAGTCCAAAAAACTAGTCAAAATATAAACAGGAAAAGGGAAATCCGCTGAAAACCATAAAAAAAAACAGATTCTTAATTGCGTCTTTAAAACAAGTGCGTTTTTCAGTAACTCCCACTCACATGAAACAAAATATCCAAACAGGTGTGAGTTTTTAGCCAGCTTCCAGTGCAGTGAAAGTCACCACTATGGAAAGTGACGCTGGGAAATCCTAAATGGGCTGTGTGACCTTGGTCAGCCAATCCCAGGTGGGCGCGGCAGCCTCTACGCAACTTGGATTGGCCAGTCCCAGGTGGGTATGGCAGCCTCTACGCAGCTTGGATTGGCCAGTCCCAGGTGGGTATGGCAGCCTCTACGCAACTTGGATCAGCCAATCCCAAGTGAACGTGGCAGCCTCCATGAGACCTGGATCAGCGAATCCCCAGTTTGCATTACACCCACTGGGCTCCCCATACCTGTCCTCCACAGCAGTGGCCCCCAGCAGGATGAGATCCCTCTCGATAAGGTCATAGGCCTCTGCCAGCTTCCTGTCCCTGTCCTGCAGGGCCAGCTTGGCACTGTCCAGCAGCTGGCACACGTTGTGGTACTCCTCCTGACTCAGGGCCTTGTAGGCCACACAGAGTGTCCGGAGGCCCTCCTGCAGGGAGCCATCAGTCACATGATCATCATGAGGGGGCGGGGGGAATGCTAACTGGTTAGCTAAAGTCATCATACTGCTTCTTTAGCTGGTATACATCAGCTAAAGACTGAAAGGGTCTAAAGATATTCTCTGCTATGTGTGTAACCAGCAGATTTCCTGCCATACAAGTCAAATATATAAAGCTCCGTTTATTTATATCAGATTTCCTGTGTGTGTCTATACAGTTCTGGGCGAAAGTCCCAGGCAGTCAAAGGAAATGTTTAAAGCTATTTATCTAGGTACTACTTATATATTTGCTCAGAACAAAAAACACAGTTTAACATTAGAATATATGGAAATTGATAGTAACTCAAAAGCTAAAAGGAAATTCTTCTATTCCCCAGAAAGTCACTGATATCTGGTTGGATGATGAGATGAACACAGCTTTCTGCACCAGCTCTCTAAGTCAACTAGTTAGTTTAAAAAGTTAATGAGGTATTGATTAGCCAAACAATGTGTATTAGTGGTCGAGTCAAAAAATACACGGGTGTATTGGATGCAAACACGGGGGTTGGGGGGGCTTTAGGAGAGGTTTTGGAACAGCTAAGCTGACAGATTTTAACATGCAGATCATTTAAACACTTTTACACAATACTGTAATATATATATCAGTCAAAAGTCTAGACACACCTCTTTTTAATGCATTTGTCTCTGTTTTAGCTGTTTTTCACCTTGTAGTAATAGACCTCAAGGCAATGAAATAATACATATCAAATACTGCAACAACCAAGAGAAATGCAGCACTCATGTTGAAAAACAAATGATTTTCAGTAGGTGTGTCCAGACGTTTGACTTGTACTGTTCTGAGTTTTTATAGATGGACACCTTCAATATGCTGATGACACCAGATTTATAGCAGAAAAATTAAGATCTGAAGACACAAGGCAAGTCTCAAAAAGTGATACTATAGCTTAATGTGAAGAAAGCAGGTCATGAACACTATGAACAATTATCTGCGACAGAGGATACATCAGTCAAGAAATATACTGCGGAGCAGCACTTAGCAAAGGTGCAATGAAGTACCAAAAAAAAACCTAATACCAGAATTGTTTAAAATGTGGTATTTCCTGTGGCTTCACAAATGTGAAATCTGAGCAACAAAGACGGGAAGAATATCGACGTTGTAAAAGTAACAAAGATTACAAGGACCTCAGGGAAAAAGATGCTTTTTAAAATGTTAGAATTTTCACTCGAAGGACAAACAATCAAACTAAAACCTATCAACAGAAAACATGCCATTGGAAGCCCGGCTGAAGACAGGATGTTCAGGAGGGAACCTGTCAATATGGTCACCAAGGACGGCTCTTGATGAAATTAAAATGAGGTGGACACGTGATTTATGATGGATAATGGGACGCTTATAACCTACTTCGATCTCTGACTGGCACCACTGAACCACTTGCCCATCATTTCCACCTGTTTACTATACTTGGTAAATTAATACATAATAAATTACCGAGCTGCAGTAGCTTGGTGACACCACAGGTGTGGTGCTGATACGTCTACAGGGCGGAGATATTTAGGCCATGAGTTGTGGGAGGGAGGGTACAGGCTAATGACATCCTTCTGCAGTCCAACCCCTGGGAGGTGTCCTCCAATTATCCCTGCTTATCAGGTCAACGGAAAAACTGGAACAGTGCACCGAACCTGAAGATACCTCAAGGAGCCCAAACCCCACAGAGCTGCAGGGATAGGTCCAAACCAGACACAGGTTCTAAAAATGGGGGATCGGATCGTGGATAGTTTTAGAGAACCCCCGCAGACCCATACTGTCTGTAAAAGTTGAGTTTGTTCCAGCGGGCAAGGTGGAAGAAACCAGCGGTGACGGGTTCTGAGACACCCACCACAGCATTGTGTTCCACCCGGGCTCGGACCCGGTCCACTTTCCCAGAGATGACTCTGGGGAAGATGGATGAGTCGGCTCCTTTGCAGAACAAGTAGAGACGTCCTGTGTGGAGCAGGAAGAGGAGTATAAGGTGTGATGCGGACAGCCTGCTCACCCATTCTGCATTCCTTCAATACATTTTCAGCATCTCACTATAGATGAAGTACGTAACAGCCAACCCAGAGAAGCCGTAATGACCAGAATGACCCCAAGGAGCCTACCTGAGCTGGAGCGAACAATCACACTCATTCTCCTTCGGACAGAATCAAAGTTGAGCACCTCCAGTAGCTCAAACCTGCAGCCAAAAACAAAAGCGCCCATCACTCGCTGGGAACATACAGTGGTCAATACTTCAGACAGTCTGTGCGTTTTTCTTAATGCAGTCCCACACGAAGGTCAATGAGCAATGGTTGGAGTTCCCTGGCAAATGAGGGCAAGGACATTGGCCTTTCCCACCCCCAGTTCCCTCCTGCTTTTGTGGTTTTCCTCCATCCTTCAATCCAAGGGGAGAAGAGAGAGGTTGTGGGATGGGTATTCAACCTGAGAGAAGGGTGTGTGTTGCAGAGATGGACAGTTCAGGTCTAGAAAGTACAAATCCAGACCAAGGTTTTGTTTCAACCAAGCACTTGAGTATAGATTCACAGTCACAGGGTTCTCAACTAGTTGGTTGAAACAAAACCTTGGTCTGGATTTGTAATTTCTGGACCTGAACTTTCCACCTCTGGTGTGTTGTAGACATTCAGGGGCTAGCAGGCTCATACTTGCCAGAGGGATCTAATCCCTCCACAGTGGGGAAGACATGATCGGGCAGAGTGTGATAGTTTGGCACAGTCATTTAGTATGTATGCTGTGCCCACAGAGCTTTGTCTTAACATGAAAGCTTGTGATTGTCACGTTTGGTCTCTTTGGTAACAGATGTTACGTTTTAGAATGACTTTCAATTGACAACCAGATTTTTCTACTAAAAGTTTTCGACTATCCATTCATCCATCCATCTTTTAACCACTTTCATCCACTACACGTGGACTGTCTGCGAGTCCCCGAGGACCAGGCTGGGAAACACTGTACTATACAATCACAAGGAGTCTATCCCTGGAAGCACTGGGCACATGGCAGAGGATCAGCCCTGACACGCTGCCAATCCACCACTGAAGACGAGTGCTGGGCTCATCCACATTATGACACAGGCTGCAGTTAACGTAATTACACTGCATACAGAGCCACACTTTACAAATCTGGCGGGAAAAAGATCACTTCAGAGATGACCCACCTCTCTACCTCATCTTCTCTATTCAGGATTTCCATGTGATTGTCCTTTAGCCGTAGGTAAGTAAACCCCAGCCTAGGAAGGAGAGGAGCAGTTAACACAGTCAGAGCTGGAGAACACACAGGCGTGTGACAGCAAATATAGTTGGTGACACTGCATTTATTTACAGTTAAGTGCAGAAATGACATCCAGGACAAATATAATGGTCAATGTCAATTCTTTTCTTCATGCATGTCTTGAGTGACAGCCATCACTCGCCTTTTCATGCCCTCCACCAATGCCACCTCATCTGGAGAGGAGGAGATATAGAATGAGGTCGCCTTGCCCTGGTGGATCCCCCGCTTGATGCCATCAACTGTTTCTTCCTCCTTCACTTGCACGGTGTGGCACAGGCAGAGGGCACGGAAGAACAACTCCTCACGCTCCTGGCCACAAGGGGGCAGCAGAATGCACAGGGCAGTAGTGTCAATAACGATAGGGAATGATATCGACCATGCTAAGGAAACGTAACGTTCGCGAGTTAAAAATCACACGAAAGCACAAAAAAACACCGGAAGCTGAGTTTTTGATGGCTTGACCTAGTAAATGCAAGTGTCTCTGACCTTGCCATCAGGACCAGGTGAGGAGTCGATCATGTCGATGCCAGAGGATCCAGAGAGAATCTGGCCATTGCAGATGGCGTGTGGGACGTAGACATGACCATCCACACAGCACTCTATGAACTCCATGTTGTTCTCTGTCAGGGTACCGGTCTTATCAGTGAAGACATATTCCACCTAGAAGGTGGGGGGCAGATAGATCTCTTCATAGACAGGCCACCATACACTAGCCTTATGATACGTGATAATACATGCTGCATTCCTTAGCCATGACAACATCTAGTTTCCCTTCTTTTCTTGAGATCCCTTAGGAAAAACCACAAACCAAAATAACCTGGGTGTGGGAAGTCAACTGTGCAGACTGATTCTAAATAAAATATTCCAAAAGACAGAAGTTCTGTGTTGATTGGGTTTATCCCAGGACAAAACGTCCTTCACACAGAGGCAGCATCTATGTCTCAGGTCTGGATTTTCAGGCGCCCCTGCAAAGGATTCATTCACTGCCCACATACCTGCCCCAGCTCTTCATTGAGGTCAGAGGTATTAACCAGAGCTCCCTCGCCGAGCTCCTCGTCAAACATCTCATCATCCCAGGTAATGAAGTAGGAACCCAGGAACTTCTGCATCTCAACGGTGACGTACATGGACACAGGGATGATGTAGTTGAACAGGACCATGAACGCCAGGAAGTCGGTGAAAGCTCTGATCATCTATGGGATTAAAAGAGTGGGACCACTATTTGAGGGAGGCGACAGAGGTTCGTAGAGGGAGTTTGTACGAGGGACTATCTGGGCTTACCACGTGTCGCTGCCTCTCGTGGTCGGTCTTTCCATTATACCAGGGCTCATCCCGGTTAGGGTCAGCCTGCCATACGTACTTCAGCGTTGTGTTGATCAGGGCCTTGCTGATTAGGATGCACAGGTACACAACCAGGAAGGCATTCATAGACCTATGCAGGTAAACAGGCAAGAGATCCAGTAAGGAACACAGAACTACTTCATGCTCTCACTTGACATTTTTTTATTTGATGAGGGACCACACAGAGATTTACATCTTTTCCCAACAAGATGTTTTGTACTGAAACAATTTATGTAACAGCAGAAACCTGTTTGTTTCTCAGGACTAAAGCTCTTTTAGTCACAAATCCAAGTCCAAATCCATTAAACTGGCTTTTTGTTCGCTGAGCTCTTATCCGGACAGGCTTACAGGGCCAACGTCATACATTAACCGTAAATGACGGCTACATCTACACAACTGGAACAACAGCATCCACGTTAATTACACTGTGATTTACCGAAGTAATTAGCACAGGGGTCAAGGTGCTTGTGAGAACAACTGGGCAAGAGCTGGCCATTTAAAACTCATTTCTCATTTAAAAGCACAGATCTGTTATTCGGTGGCAATGGACCTGACTGGAATGGAAAGGGTTAGTAAAGGAGGGCATGGGGGTGCATGGGGCAAGGCAGTGTGGAGCAGACTAATTACAGACCCTGATGTAAACAGAATTTTATCTGCTTGAAACAACCAACTGAGTGTATCTGAGGAGAAAAATTAATACAGTCAACATGGCGAACCTCTACAGGTACTGAACAGGTCACAACATACACAAACCACCAATATACAGCATAAATACAAACGCAGAAGAATTCTGAATGTGAGATGAGTTGGTTATGCAATACTTACTTTTCGACGGCTGAACGTTTCTGTGACTTGGATTGGTAGTTGAGGGCCATCTTGGACTCCATGCCGGTATAAATGGCAACAGCTGGTATAAAGGCAAGTGGTATTAACTGATCCCAGATCAGCCGGGATGACCTTTGCTCACCTTCGGCCCACACAATGTCTAAGCATCTAACAAGGAGTCAGCCTAATGACTCAAAAAGCCGAACACAGGATTTCCACTCCGAGAACGCAAGAGCCATGTCTGTCTCAAACTATGAAACCCCCATCTAATGGAAAATCACACTGCAGTACGGGAAGCCGGTCCTCTCCTGAGGAACCAAACACCTGTTTATTTTGTTTACACTGTTATTCATCACAGACCCGTCTCTGGCTCGCTCCGATTCCTCTTTAATATGAGGCAGCAGAAAATACCTGTAAATTTTGTTCTGCCAATTCAGCGCTGATCATGACAGACCGCGGAGCCATAACTGCTTCCTCATGAATAACGGCAATTTCAATCCTCTCTGCAATAACCATAAGGCTTTACTCGGAGGAATGAGCGCACACCAGCCCGCCTCACTGATAGCCCATCATTTCTAAAATGGTTTGGTCTCTCCCAGAATGCACCAGGCTGCTGCTGTATCAGGCCATGCATATCCTTACCATAAACAAATTCTGTGTTCTTTAGCGTGGCTCCTCGCAGAAGCAGATTCTCAGAACCCAGGGGCCTGAAGGAGAGACAGTAGAGCTTAATCATCATTGACAGCAGTGTGTACTTTCACTAAATTGCCATGAAGTCAATCAGTATTCATCTCCAGAAGCAGTATAACGTCACTAAGGCCAAAATCAAATTAAAATCAATCACAACCGACTGTACAAAACAGAGAAATGCAAACAAATGTGTATATAATAACACAGACCTAATTTGACCTCAAATTGACTTAAACATCCTTGTTCACAAGCAGACCCACAGCTGAAACAGATTTCTTTAGTGTCAATGAACATCCCGTCCTCATGTATTTACTATCTCCATCACCTCCGAGCAAGATGGGACACGTCCTTCCCTCCGGCGCACAAACATGCTTGAACGTCAGATTAAATTCTTCGCTATTCAACCGAACCAGTTAACATACACAGTAATCCCCCACATATTGTGACGGGGCATTTTCAGAAATTCAGATGCAAAAACAATTATAGCAGGAAGTGAGGGATTTGCACGGGGGCTGGGAAGTTTTAGGAAGAGCCAAACAATAATAGCCTTCCATAAATCATCAGCATAATATATCAGCCGTGCATGCAAGCTTTCGACATATAAAAATGTAGACCCAGTACAGCAAAGCTTATGTCTCTATGAGGTCTATGACATAGCAAATGGCTATTTTAACGTGTAATCAATTTCCTGTCTGGCAGGGAAAGCAGGAAATATGATAGACCTACCTTGCGATGGGTTCATCTCGGTCCTGATAAATATTGATGCGTCCGACGAATCTGAAAGCAGGGGAGTGGTTCGAGCTCAGTTGTTTATGCGGCGCATTAACAAACACACACACACACACACACACACACACGCTGTGTTTGTTAGCATCACTGGCTTCCCTGAGGTCCTTCAGGGTCACTCACTTGTAAAGGTCAGGTTGTGGCTGCTCGCATTCAATGGTGGCCCTCAGCATGTCCACCTCCTTCTCAGTATTAAACGACTTTGTGTCCTGCACTGCATAGTACGTCTTTTTGGGGGAAAGAAAAAGTAAGAAACTAGTAAATGTGACACCGAGGGGTCATGGGGAGGTGAGACATGGTCAGGCCACAGAATGACCTGAGCCACATCAAACACATTGACTCACTCATCTCCTTTTCTCCATCTCTCCGTTTTACTCTGTACTGCTCTTTTCTCTGTCCTGACGCCCCACTATTCTATCTGAAAGCGAACACACACACCCTCCTTCCATTCAAGAGGACAATAAGTCATCTGTCACACGCCTTTCAGCATTTCGTTCAAAGGGATTACACGGAATGCTTTACTTAAAGATAAACGATGAGAGCATTATTGACTGTGACAACCTAAACAATAATTCTGTTCTATTTGTGCCCAATTACAGAATTACAGTATTTATGAGGTATCTGCAGAGCATGACCCTTAAGGTAAGAAGGTATGAAGGTAAGTTGGTCAGGACATTCTCGCAGCAGTACAAGACCATAACCTGTAATTACCTAGACATCCAAACAGCTATAAGCACTTCAGTCACAGGCCATTTTGCCAGCTTGGCTGGACTTCAGTCTAGCTAGACCTTTAGAGTAACCTAAAGATGCCCTGTCAACATCTAGTAAGCCTTGACCTACAACCAAAAAGCCTTAAGCTACAGAAGATCTTCACCTTGTGACTGGACTCCCCGTCCAAACTGGCTGTTGTCACAAAGCAGGTGCCATCATCCCGGCTCGTGGACAGGAGGATGAGGTCACTGGGGAATGTTTCATCCTCCTTCACCAAGACTATGTCCCCAACCTGAGAAGGTAAGCAGAGTGTGAGCAGAGAAGAAAGCAACGTCTTCGCTGAGAGAAGACCTGGGCTCGTCTCTCCCTGATGGCACCTAGCAACTGCTGTTTGTTGCATTTGTTTTCACCTTCTTTGGAAAAAAAATAAACAACATCTGCACTGTCAACATACCATTTCTGTGGTTCTTGTTACAAGCACTGACAATGTCATGGTGAAACCTGGGCTGTACCTGTGGTTGTTGCTGCATGTTTTTATTGTTTTACAGTTCTGACACACTATGCAGTCCACAAAATTTATTATAATTAAACTGGCATAAATTTCAGCAAGCCGGTGTCTCTCGATTAACCATTTGGTTCACAATAACAAATAAACACCCATATAGACTTTTTATAGACTTCATTACATTTTGGTCATCTGTTCATATTTATTTTCCACAGGATCATGTGTTACGCAACAGACTGAAAGCTGTATGTCTTACAGTGAAATCCTTTAAACTGTGGCTCAGCTCAATTAGCGATATTTTTCATCTGTTGTCCTTGTTTTTTGTTTTTTGCACAGTTTATTTCAGTTCAGAGGCACATGGAAAACACTAAACATGCTCAGTGACAAGTTCAGCAAGGAAAGTTCATCAACTGAAATGCTCAATTTGCTTATGAGTCTCCAGAGCTGAGAGACCTGTGGCTCATTAACAAGATATTCTGGAAAGTGCCACCAGCACCATCTACACGTGGAAACACCAGTCATTGTTTTTATCATGACTACATGGCGCCTCCAAAGCTTTAGACCAAGGGAGGAGAGTGTTCAGTACTGGGCTTTGAAATGGGGTAGGATGACAGATTGGTAGGAAGACACTTTGAGCTACTCCAGGTTTTACAAACTATTTAAAAACTGAAAGGCACCTATTCTTGGCTAAATAGTTCAGTGTCTCTTGTGTTTTGACTGGCTTGTTTCCTTGACTGAAAGTCTCATCCAGCTGTTTTACATTAACGTTAGTGACACACGCATGATTATAGGAGACTGACCAATCAGTGCACAGCAAGAACTCAGTGCTTAAGTGAAATCCAGGTCCTTTTGATTGAAGTGGTAGTTTACAAATCCTGTCCTAGCTCAAAGTGTACTCCCTGACGTGGATTATCTGGTCTCCCTAAAAAGGGGCAATATAAAGAGCTACAACTGATCAGTTCCGGCAAATCAGAGAGCCCAGGAATCACCAGCTGAGGTTTATCTGACCAGAAGAAAGAGGAGCTTGGACTCCAGTAAACCAGGTAGTTAATAGGGATGGGGCCGATCCGATCCAGTATCGGTATCGGGTTCCGATACCAGCTTAATTAACGGATCGGAAATTTCC
>JAODJU010000079.1:299479-357943 GCA_026776725.1 Gnathonemus echidnorhynchus
CCCCCAGACCCTTACAGACAATGGGGGCCTGCTCTCCAAGCAGCCAGGTGCCAAGCTCTCTTCACCTGTGGTCAAAGGGGGGGGGGTCCTTCTCAAGCTCCGAAAAAAGGGTTCAAGAGAGCAGACAGAACAATAATTCAAGAAATGAGAGGAAGTAAGAAAAAAAGACAAACCCATTGCCTTGGGTTCTAAGACTAATGACCACGCTGATGTGACTCGATCGTTATCCCTGGAAGGGCTGTAGTGATATACGTACTCACCGTCTGCCACTATGTAACATCATTTCGGCTCGGTACACACAATGAAACAAATAAGTACGCCTCTTCATTTGGGCGGAACCAAAATTCATAAAACATCATGCTAATTGTGGCTGTGAGCTAACGTTGGTTACAGTCAGTCATAATCAGCAGTTTGGGGACATTGTGGTTTCCCAACAAAGTACACCAACTCTGGACAGAGAAGTTGATAAGATCATGACTGTCTGACGGCTCTGTTATTCCGAACTTGAATATGATGCCGTAAACATCAGCAAACATGCTAACTCATCTGAGGTGACATCACCCACGTGTGTGTTAGTCTCCCTCTGACATTTAAGATGCTTTTAGACAGGGCTAAAAAAATTATTATGGCCATAGCTGTGTTTATTGCTACAGATATACGACAAAAAACAGTAGTAGAGATCACGAGACTTAGTTCATAATGATTATTATGATGCAGTCTGTTATTCAGACATGTTGACAGCCACATTGCCTTTGGTTTGGTTTACTGTTCCTAATTGTGTCTGTGTTTAATAATAAATCATTTCAAAACAAATGCTGTTTTCCCTGCTGTACCGGAATTGCGGCGAACCACAAACCCAAATCCAAGGTTTGTGCCTAGCTGTGAATTTAGTGTTCAATCAACACCCCTGACGCCAGGGCTACATACACAGGAGAAAGCAATAAGTGCCAGTAATGTTCATAAGAGCAGCAAAATACCTGTCATGTGTGTTGGGGAAAAGAGCAGGAGAGGACCAGACTGTACGACATGCTGAAGACAACGCAGACATGACAAAAAAATGACAGGAGAGTGAAGATAGGAGACGCTGGAAGGTCTTTAGCATCTCCTGGTCCAAGAGACAAGGCTAAAGAGCCGAGGTGCCATTAGCAGCCCGTGCCAGGATGGAGATCGCCTTTCACCTGCGCTCTGGGGCTCCTCTAACCAAACCCCGGGGTAGTGGCTTGGGGGGGGGGGGGGTTGCTGAAGATTGCTTTTTAATCCATTAAAACCACTGCTTCTGTGCTATTACCATGGAAACAAAACAAAAGGCAAGATATATCCTGGAAGGTAAACAAAGCCACCTTTTCTGTCGGATTGCTATGGGGTGATGGCGGATGCAGGATAAAGCCAGCCGCGACTGCACAAGCATCCCTTTGTGTCTGACTTTGACGGTGTCCTGAGAGAAATACGAGCATGATAAAAGGAGACAGGATGCTCGCTAGTAGGAAAAGATAAGACCTATTTCTGAAACCAGCCTCCCAGGCCAGAGGTGTAATTTATCGGTCTGTCGTTAATGGATGTAAAGGTTACAGTAAAATATGGTGCGTAACATACTGAAATCATACAATAATATGACTCTGAGTCCTTTAGATGGGAAAACCTAATCTACTGATTGCCAATGAGCAAATACCTAACATACAGTCTTCATAATGTGAATATGACAAAAGTTTACCTCCTAACTCATGATAATTCTGGGCACTAAAACCAAATGTGGTTCCCAAGCATGAACGGTCCAGGTTTAGACATCATGTCCTTCTGCTCTCAGTTAAAATATAGCCAAAGTGGTTTCAGCAAAACATTCAGCTCTGGAACTGGATGATGGCTGTTGCCCAAGGACTACCCTTATCGACCCCTTCCCAAGACCAGCATGTAACTCCAAACAAAAGTAGAATATTCTCCTGTGTCGCAACACGCTGTCATTTTTCTGCCACATGGTGCCAAGACTGAGCCGTCTAAGTAAACATTGAACTTGTGGATTTACTGGCAAGAAAGCATAACACACTGGCATCTGGACCACCAAAGAAGAGAGGAACAGGTTTAGGGGGTGCGGAAGCTTAGCAGAGGAATACGGTGGCCTAATACTTTAAAGTCAAGAGCATGAACCTGGATCTCTATCTAGATAACATCACACAGCAGTCATTTGACCTGGCCAAGGGAAGAAGGATTCCCATGAAAGCTGCCTGGAGTCCTGTCAGGCATGAGAAGAGGAAAAGAGGTTGCCCCGCTGTGTTCATTCACGGTCTACGAGCCTGGCAGATTAAAGACAAGTCACTGTGACCACCTCCGTTCTGCTACAAAAGCCACTCCACCCCAAAAGTACGTATTTCACGCTGCAGTTTGGCATATACTTGCGGATCGGATGTCACAGGACATGTGTAACTCCTGTATCCCATAATGCCCTTTCAGGAGTCAAGCACAGGTGTCTGTGATCAGCCAGCCCATGTTCCTTGAAAAGAAGCATTAATTGACCTACTTAACCTGCAGTAATGCTCAGCTACACGCTGTCCTCTGTACCTATTCACTTGGATAATACAGAAGCTCAGGGGAGCCTTGGCTCTCTTCCAATGTCACCAGCTTAACGCGCGTTGCTAGGTTTGCTAAGAGCGGGTCGGGCCATGGCGTGCCCAGCCGTCCCGTGCCGAAGCGGCTCTCCACAGCCCGCCACCCTTTTACATTCACTGAGCTGGTCCACGGCTTCATCACCACAAATAACGAGCCAAAAATAACTGACCTGGTAGTTCTGCTGAGCGTGGCACTGATGCAAAGTCCTTTTCCTTAAGGGCGAAAGGTTAACTAAGTGGTTGTAGCAGGAATGAGTTATGAGCACCGCTAATGGCCTTTCTGGGCAGAGAAAAGCCCAACTTGTCGTGGAGTAGCGTGACGCCAGGCTGGACTTCAGCCTGTTTAATGAGGAAGAATGGATGGCAGGGCCTGTAATTGCATCTGTCCACTGCGGCTCTCCGGCTCGGGTAATATCATTTCCTGGTGGCCCAGTCACAACCTCGAGATCTTGACAAGAGGTCAGAGGAGAATGAACAGCAAGTTCTCAGCAGTTCACCATTATCACCGGGGGCTGCTGTCAGCAGTCTGCCACCCTGTCACTGTCATCGCTGCTGTCATTTTGTCACTATTACCATTTCTGTCACTGTCACTGGTGCTGTCACTCTGTTACTGTCACTGGTGCTGTGACTTTGTCACATTACCATTCCTGTCACTCTGTCACTGTCATTGGTGCTGTCACTTTGTCACATTACCATTCCTGTCACTCTGTCACAGTCACTGGTGCTGTCACTTTGTCACATTACCATTCCTGTCACTCTGTCACTTTGTCACTATCACCGGTGCTGTTACTCTGTCCTTCTAACTGGTGATGTCACTTTGTCACATTACTGTCACTCTGTAACCATTACTAGTACTGTCACATCGCCAATGTTACAAATACTATCACTCTGTCACTGTCACAGGTGCTGTTACTTTGTCACCGTTACTTGTACTGTCACTCTGTCACTGTCACAGGTGCTGTTACTTTGTCACCATTAAGCAGTTTCCTCCGGGATCAATAAAGTTTTCTGATTCTGATTCATTACTGTCACTCTGTTACTAGTACTGATACTCTGTCACTGTCACAGATGCTGTGACCTTGTCACCATTATTAGAACTGTCATAAGTGCTATGACTGCTGTCACAACTAGTTTTGACTCTGTCTGCCCATGTAGATCAACAGCGTAGGAGAGTTTGATTTTGGGGGAGACACAACTTAATAATTTATACACAAATGTCTGTTTATGAAGGGGGGTGAAAGCAAATGAAATATTAAGGGGTATATGCTCCCCCTCCCCCCAGTTCTGGTGCCCTGGATGTAAATCATTTCAGATAGATACTCATCTGATGGCTTATAGCATCAACAAGCTGTCAGGTTTCCTTTTGACATATTTGCTGATCTCATTTCCTCACAAGATGCATTCCGCCATTTTCCTTCAGCTCTGGGGAAATGGCTTCCAGGAGGCCAGGAGGAAGGAGAACCGTGGAGACGCATCTGAGGCGAAATGAAAGCGCAGACTCCAACAAAATCAATTAAGAACTCGATAATGTACTATACAGAAAAGTACATGGGGAACGGGGAATGAAGCCAACAGCATTTTGATCTTAAGGTGGAAACGGCTCCGCCGTTACAGGACCTGCGATGGAACGCAAATCTTATCATCCCAAAGTCAGCCTAACAAACACATTCACGTCTTGGACTTTCTGGGGGCTCGTTTTTCATGGAGCAGAAGGCAACTAACTCAAACAGGCTTCATCAGGGAACTTAATCCTGCTCCATATAAGCTACTTCACTTCCCAGGAATCACCAACTGAGGTACCTGTAGGTGTTTCTCCTCGCGTGTCACAATACTCCACGAGGAGACACCATCAGATGGCCAATAGCACCTAGCCATGTTTTTTGATAAGACTATAGCCCTGGTCCATGGTCCATGGTCACTTGGCGATGGTGCCAGGCAAGTACGCCTCCTGCAGGCTAAATGACGGAATGACACGTTTCGTTGGAGAAGAGTGGGGGGGGGGGGGCATTGTAAGGGCCACAGCCGACATAATTACAACAATTAGCAGACAGACTAACAAACTGACGAACCAGCTCTGATTCAGCAGCCCAAGCCAGAGACACACCCGGTATTCCCTGCCTGACACGCACAGTCAGACCTGCCGGGGGGGTTGATCCCAGGCCAGAGAGGGTGTGACTCCCATATGCTGCCCTAACATGACTCTAACATTACACAACTGCGCTAATCCAGCTCTCACTCTCTCACTTGCAACATCCCGTCTGCGTGATAAAAAGCCTTCTGCTCAGGTTCTCCCATGGGCTACGGCATGGGTCCTGAACTCAGGAGCCGTTTAGCCCTGTGAGAGATACACATTTTACTGTATCAGGCAGAATATCAAACCAAATCTTAAGAGAGCAGCATCACAGTCATGTGTCTGAAAAGCCAAGAGACCATTGGTTAAGAAGAAAAACAAGGCCAAGGTGGCTCAGGAGACCGTGAAGTAAATGCTGCCCCCCCTAAGGTCCTAAGAAGAGGTCAAAGGAGGTGATGCCAGAAAGGATTGCAAACGAGACCGAACCAAGCATTATCCCCAGACTCTCCTCGGGTGATGTTGGTTCTGTGGCCTGAACACGAGGGAGGTGCCTTTTAGGAATTCCTCAGCACCTCAGGGACGTGTATCCGTCACTCGCCGGCCTCTACGTCATTGGGGACGATTTTGGGGCAGAGCCTCGAGTGACAGCAACACAAAACAGAACGACTAGAGTCAGCCAAGAGGTTTCAGAGGACTGAGTCACCCGACTGACTTCATAAATAATCCGCGACTTCCCGCCATTAGCTCACGCCTGGGCTGCCCCCGCCTCAGTGCCGCTCTGCCATAGGCTGGGAACAGCCGGCGCTCCACCACTGGCATTTCTCCACCAACTTGTATGATGCTGGTGGCCAGATCAGGCAGCTCAAGCCACTGTCTGGGGGATTTAATTTTATTAAATGGTGCATCTTTGCCGCAAACATGTCACCAATGTACCGTGCACAGATTTTCCAGAGGGAAGTTAAGCTACTTTATAATTTCCTCAGGCAACTGAGTGTGAATCCTGAAAAACAGCTGCCGATAATAATTCAATACCGGCAAATCGGCAAGGCACAAAAATTTACGGGCACCGTTAAAAAGAGCATCTCTGTGTTTGAGGAAAACCAGGAGAAACTAAATTATGGGGCGGCCCGATGAGAGTCTTATGTGTCTCGGGCACTCAGGCATGCAGCCAACAGGCCGTTTGCGGAACTGTGAAGCGTGTCGGGGATCAAACAGCAGCTCTGGTTCAGACGGCCTGCCAGCAGCCCTCGCCCTGTAAGCATCTCCATGTCACAGCACTTGGCCTCGGGTAAACTCGGCCCGTCCAGACAGCTGGACATCGGCTGGAAGATGGGAAGCAGGCTCTGCCAGAGAGAATCACACCAAGGCTCTCACCTTTCTCTGCCTCCCTCCTAACATCTGCCTTTTTTTTTTCTCACGCAGCCCTTATTCGCTGAATGACAGGACGGGTAACTGTATCATGTCGAATTGTTTTTCTCTTGCCACACGACAGGTGTCCTTATTCTGCTTGTGGAGTGCATAGGTCTGTGGTTTAATGTTTCCATACCACTGGAAACTTACTGGAGCGATTCCAGCTCACTGGAAAGATGCCGCAATAACACCAGTGCTGTCTGAAATCCGTCGGCGCTCTGACGCTTTGGTTCCAGTGCTTTAAACAATAAACCTGATGCGTGGCACTGGAGGCCCTGTACATTTAACAGTTTGACCGCTTTACTCCCATACACAGCTGGGAATTTATAGTGGTTTTCCACATGCATGCAGCAGGACTGATCCGAGCATGCAGCCAATGCCCACCCACTCCTGAGTCAGCGCCGCTAGTGCCCTATCTACCCAATTTACCATGACGTTAGGTTTGTGTCTCTCTGTGACCTCCATCCATTAGCAGAAAGCCATTCTTGGAGTGTAGGCCACTGGAGAACAAGAAGAAACCTGTCGGACTGTGAAAAGAAATTCTCAGATCACAGCTTTTCCATTTCCGTTCACAAACACCGAGAAACAGGTTCCCCTGTGGGTCGGTGTATTTTTAGGTTCAGACGCCTGACAGTGAGCTAATTAGCTTATTTTTCAAAACTGGCATCTTCTGTGGACAAGCTAATTGGGCGATTGACTGACTGGTGGGCATGTCTACCCTTTGGCTTGGTAGCGCCGATGCAGATCGCCTCGGAAAGCCATGCAGATGTCCTGGTGGACTTTCTCTGGTTTCAACCTTCCGGCGTCCTGCCTGCACTTCCTGCTTTTGTTTCCAAACCTTGGATGGGTTCTTCTGATTGCGCCTTTGAAGTGAAGTCTTTCATGTTTTCTCTGTCTTTCTGTTATATAATTATTGAGATAGTGACCCTGAAATGGCGCACAAGGGGATGTCCAGGCATAGCAAGGATATACAGACATGATGTCCAGGTAATCAGGTAAATTGTGCAGCTCATTATAGCTCAGACTCAGAGTAAAATTTGCCAAAAAATGTGAAGCAGGAGAAGCATCGAGTCAACGTTGTCAATGCTTTGTTGCATCACTGGACCCAGAGACGAGGGTAGCATATGGACCAGGGCGCTACTGCACCAACATCCTTCAAGAATGAAGACTAGCAAACCCAAGAGTTCCGGAAAGCCCATCAGCCCCCCCCCCCCCCAACAGATTCCCTGTCACATGCCCTCTTCATGACTTTCAGAAACAGACGCCTGTTTGTTCCAGAGCGAGACACACACTTCCACCCTCTCAGACTGGGAGAACTCGGTCCGTTTTAGACAGGATCATGTAGAGACAACAGCACAGAGACACAGAGACGCAGAGACACAGAGACGCAGAGACACAGAGACACAGAGACGCAGAGACGCAGAGACACAGAGACGCAGAGACCCTTCTCACTTATTGTACCCACTTTCAATGTCTATGGTCCATCTATTACACGTCAATCCCTACGGTTGTTTATTAACAACTGACTGTTAATAGTTTACACTGTTGCTGTACATTTAGCCAAAAATGACACAATTGCATTATATGTGGTTATATTACTTTGATTTTTAATACTACTTGTATATGTATAAGTAATTGGTATAGATGTATATTCTTACAAGTTCCCAAACCTTACAAAATCAGATGTGTGATCATGTGATCAGTCATGTGAGGAGTCATATGATCTGGTCATATGACTGAGTGCCTAATTCTCCCTGTAATGTTAAACATGTCTTGAATGAGTTTTCTGCCTAAGGGGCTTGTACAGCCTGTCAGTTGAGCTGGGCCACCTGACACATCTGCCGGATGGTCCCACTGTACCACTATGGGACCAGTTAGGACAAACAGAAGGTCAACTGACTGGACATCTCCTTCTGGGCACCCTTGTCCTGTAACAGCAACCCCCAGCCTCACTCTAGCACCACCCCCATCCTGGTAGAATGAACTGGCTCACTCCAACAGCCAATTACAGAGCTGAGACTTGATCCCCATTAAAGCTTGCCCTCCAGGCTGTATCTGCTGCTGCTGACACGTTATGCTGCCTGTTCCCAGGCCGGCATGGAACGTTCAAGAATGCAGGGAGGTGGGATGAGAGTGACAGGCTTTTCAGGACTGCTGTAAACACAAACGTGGACAACACCTGCTGTTACACTGTCCGATAACAAATATCTTTTGCATTAACTTCCTTAAATATCTCACATGAAATACTCATTCCATTTTGTATGTTGCGTTGGAATATTTTTTTTAATCCAGGATCAAAGCTCAGCTTCAAAGTACACAAAAATAATTATGTCTTAAACTAATGAGCAAATTTTTCATCGGGTTTCTCAGACTGAATAATTAGAGAGCAGCCAAGTTCCCTGTTGTACTGTTATGGTTTGTGCTACACAAATAGGCAGTAATGAACCATATTTACAATCTGTCTCCAGCGTTGCTGGAGATATTCACCCAGCATGATCAGAAATTTACCTCCAACCTGGAGGAAAGACCCCCTTCTACAAGCTGAAAGATCAACACACAAAGCGAACCACAACCTTTTCATTTGGTGCTTGCAGCTATGTGATACGCATCCTGATGAAAAATTCATAAAGTTCCTTCCATTTTCAGACTGTGGTTAGCAGGAATTCAGGAATACCCTAGAATGTGGAGTGAAGATGTACTTAAACTTGTAGGAACTTCTCAAGAACTTCTCAATAGTTGTCAGTGATGCATGTCCAGTAGGCAAGGGTCTCCTGCTTCCCCTCCAGTAGCTGCTAACCAGGCAGTGACTCACTGCCAGCTAAATCACTATGTCCCAGAGCAATTCGGAGAGCGATAGATGTCACTACCCCACCCCCCGCCGCCCCCCCACCACTCAACCCAAAGGCAAGAGAGCCTCGTGATCATCAACCACCCAGTGAAAGCTCAGCCTTTGCTTCTCTGAATTTTCTGCATTTACAGCTATAATGCACTTTCATATTAAACACTAAACCCAAGGTAAGATTCACACATACAGTCAGCATCCATACCATGCTTCTCACACACGCTTCATTTAGGAAATAAAATTCATTTTGATCTGAGGACGTAACGAGCAAGATACCTGACGTAGCATCGTGTCCTCGTTCCGGATCGCATGCCTTCCCCCCCGGCTCCTTTAAATGCCAAAATGCTCCTGATTTCCCATCTTTCCCCCGCTCTGGTTTCACTCTCGTTGGGCCTCTACTTGTCTCTCCTCCCCTGAGCTTCAGGAAAGCCTATGAGGCTGCTGCTCCTGCCCCTTGGAATCCACCACGCTTTAATCTGAGCTCTAAGACCCTCAGTCACATGATTCTCAAATAGTCCTTCCCACCTGCTTACTAAGGCTGATATTATTTTTTTCTTTTGGAAATCTGAAATGAGCTTCCATTTCCCTAATTCAACATTTAACAAATAACAATTTAACAAGTGCAGAGATTTGGTAACGAAGTTTCGCTCTGCTTAACTGCAGTTCCGACTGCCGACAACATCAGTGTTTACTGCCGGGCTCCAAACTCAGATTTTGAGCTCCAGTGCTTTGGTCAGCTCTAGAGGCTGGGAATTTCCTGTAGCTGTGTATACTTTCCTGAAGACTGGGAGTTTCCTGTAGCTGTGTATACTTTCCTGGGGTAGCAATTTACAGGGCGTGTCCACTGTGTTCTCTTAGAGATCACTGACAGCTATGCAATATTTACGTGATGCACATCATATCTGTCATGCACTCTGGGCTATGGTTACACAATAAGAAATTAGTGATCAGCGCTGCACATTCCAACTTCAATCTGCATTAATCCAGATGGGGCTGAATATAATTCCTTTTGGTTTTTCTCTTCCGTTCCGTGCTCTCACACTCCCGGTGGCTCGAGTTCGCCTCTCGTAGGCGGGCCTGGAAACCAGTCCGGTGTACAACGTGCAGAAGGCGTGACCGGAGCATAAATAATGGCATTTCTGTGTAGAGAGACCGATGTATTTCCAAAGATCGATTCGCCACGGCGGAATGTGACCTCCAGTGGCCGTGCCCTCGTGCTCTCGAGGGCTCCGTCGGAGCAGCTCGCAGAGATTTCACCTTCTCCACCGACACGCTTGTTCTAATACAGTAACACGTGTCTCTCCCTCAGTGCCCCCTTTCCTGACAGCCGGGGGTACCGTTAATCGCACCGAAGGCCCAGGGGACCGGCTCCGCCGGAGACCTACCAGGCCAGAGACTACAGTAATGACCCGGAGATCTGCCACACTGCGTGTGAATCCGAACCCGTCACGACACACCCACAGGCCAGAAAGGGGCCTTGTTCTGATACTATCCCACTGTCCCACACCCCCTGCCCACTTGGATGACAGAGCAAGAAGTAACCATGCAACAAGTTAACAGGGAGGGGGCACAAGGGTAAAGGAAAAGGGTTAAAGAAGGAGAAGGATGGTCCAATTTACAGGTTTACCAAAAGAATACATTAGAAATAATCATTTATGTCTGTAATGATATATGTTCTACCTAAGCACTGATAGATTTAGGCATGATCAACATGGGCAACCACCCACAGCGGCATGTTACCGGGGGCAGAACAGGGCACCCACACAAAAAATGTGTTTGTGACATCAGCACGATCAGTTTTCTATCACTCATTTGCACGTCATGTCAAAGATATCATGTCACAATGTGGGTCAATGAACCCTGTCGGAGTGGGTGCCCTGATTCTATTTTGTGAGTTTGCAGGGTATCACTCAGAAGTAGAAGATTGGGGGGGGGGGGTTAGCCTCAGGTCACCCCACTGGAAGCCCGGGGTATTCCAAATGTCTTTATAAAAATGACAGTTAGTGGCAAATGGTGCTTTTTTTGTTGGGGGAGGGTGGGAGAACCTCTTGCAGGAACGTCTTTGATCAGGACACCCAACACACCCCACACCATGCGACAGACATAAGATGTAAGACCACTTCCACCACACCTGAATCCCCGAGGTGGCAGGCACCAGGATCAAAACCGGCATCTTAAGGAGGGGGGGCTGTGGTGGTCTTCAAATCTGGCCACAACACTGCAAAAGTCTTCAAATCTGGCCACCACAGAGCATCCAGTGAAATCATCGGTAATCTGTCAGAGTCTCAGACAGCCTCAGATGACACTATCCACCTACCAGGGGCTGCGTGCTTGAAGTCTTTTTCCATTAAAACCGTGTTCAAGCTCTGCAGAACTTTAATGGTTAAGTTATGGATGTACCCAGGGGCAAGCAGGTCACCTCAGCACTTTCCTGCTGTTTAATCTTAGTTTCAAATCGCACATCATTCCTGAGGAGCAATTATGGCTCTGCCTGACTCAGCATTACCGGAACCCCAGGGCAGAGTTCATAAGTCTGATGCTCCATTAAACCGCCCTGGTGCATCGTGGGGACACTCATGCCAGGCTGCGGACAGCAGCTGCATGGCACGGGCAGTGCAGACGCCTGCTTCGTTACCATAGCGACCGGGAGCGACACAGAATCGCATTAAATATTGAACGCCGCTTTGTTCCATGTGAATCCGCCACGAGTATGTATGTCAAACGAAAAGAAAACGTTATATATGAGTGCTAAAACCGTAAGAAAGCCCAAAAAGAGGCAAATGATCAATGACGTGACCGTAACTCGACTTCTAGATCCATGCTTTGTTAAGATCTACAAATGAGCCCCCTGGTCCACCCAGTCAGTCGCTGTAAATATACAGGTTGTGGAGTAATGAGACTCTAAAACCCAAATAGCAAATAACCATAATTACTTATAATAAGTATATTTAGAAAAGGCGTTTTCTGAGGAATTCTAGAACGTTTTAAATGTTTGTGCTTTTCTCTCTTACGATACAGTTTTCACTATTGGCCGTGACAGCTTAAGTGCTTCTGACATCAAAGGCACTCACTAAAGCTGTTTGCTCTGAGAAAAGAACGATTCTTCATGATGATCGGGGAGCCCATAATATAACCATCTACGCAGCAGCTCCTGCCTAATGCTACATAAAAAATATTTAATGAGACAGCAATTTTCGCGTTGTAAATAAAACTCACATTTCTGTTATTGTACAACGCATGGGCCAGCGAGTAGGGGAACTGCCTTTTGAGATATTATTACAGAGGTCCCCTGGAACTCTTAAATCTGAGATTGTTATTAAAGCCCATCCTTTTGACTTCAGAAAAGGAATTTCTTGGAAGCCCCATATGAGAAGAATTCAATTCTACATTTCCCTAGACCTCTTCCCCACAAAAACCTTCTCCTGCAGTCTCTGTCGTTGATATTATCTCTACAAACACAATAATTCTCATCAGGCACAGCACAAAAGTGAAAATGGATGCAA
Organism: Gnathonemus echidnorhynchus; assembly: GCA_026776725.1. Lineage (NCBI taxonomy): Eukaryota > Metazoa > Chordata > Actinopteri > Osteoglossiformes > Mormyridae > Gnathonemus > Gnathonemus echidnorhynchus. The sequence goes on from JAODJU010000079.1 coordinate 311,906, forward strand.
TAGATGAGACCCATAGTTCAGATAAGGATCAGCATGTGAAATCACCATTGCAATAATTATTAATAACCTAAAATCAGCAAGACACATCTTCCAGTGATGGGAGTATTAGCATGCACAAACCTACTGCCAGTAGTGTTATCATAAGCCGCCAGTCATTGGCTGGTTCAACCCACTTTCCATTAATTACTTGCCTGTTTCCCATTGGGTTTGAGCCAGGAAATTAATGCAAGGCATAGTAATCCCGTCTACACTCATTTTCTTAGCCAGTATTTGTTATATATGTTGTGTTGCCATTTGAATATTTCATTATTGATCCAAAAAAACAACTGCTTAGTGAAAAAGTCACCATCCACAACAAACCTGGTTTCTACCAGTGTGAGACTGGGGACGGCGTAATGGGAATGTCTGAATGATGACAGCCAGCACCTCTGGGCATGTAAGAAGCAGGGGGGGGCAGCCACCACACAGGCAACTCTGCCATAATCCTGGAGATTAGCCAGTAATGCAGCCGCTAAGCTGACTCTAAGTGTGCGTCAAATCTATGAAAGCAGAGATACGGGGCGCCGTCGCACCCCACAGTATTCAGAAAGAGCCATATATTTCAACATGGTGAATTCAGAGGAGGTTACCCAGCTCAAGGCTGAGCCAGGCATGGGGTTACGTCTAGGAACCAGAGCTTATCACGATGCTGTTATATACTGGCAAAACACGTTCCTTCAACTGCCTTTACAGTAAATGGTGTCCTCCTTCACATTATTTAACATAACAAATCAGGGTGATTTTTATAGCCCCTCCATGCCTTTTCTGGACAACAGCACTTCAGTTTTTAATCTTTCAGAATGTAAAATCATTCAGGAAGAGAAAAACACCAGGGAAGCAACAGCCCTCCTCTTCACATCTGCGGAGCAAATGGAGGCACGTTTCCATGATGGTTTCCATGGCGACCTCGCTCTAACAGAAGCGTCGTGACTGGGTGGAGACAATGGGGGATGGGGGGGGGGGGGGGCAAGCTGCCATCTTTACTCCTTTGTGACACCGAGTGGCCCCCCAGCCTCCACTGGGGAGGTGCCCCCACAGCCCCCACTCCGGTGTGGCACCAATCATGACAATCTTATTCAATCAGAGACAGCCAAGCACCAGTCAAGCTGGCCATTTCCCCGTTTAAGCAACACTGCTCATCCCTACAAGTGGACTAGCCTAAGCAAAACACCTTGCTTGAAAATGCACCATTCAACTACATTGTTAAAAGCGCAGCTTAACCATTATGCCACCTGCTAGACTAGTGTGACGTGACAGTATGCATCCAAATCCCAGGTTGTTATTTTCTCAGTAGAACTGTTCGTTCCTGGTTATATGTAGATTACACCATTTTGGATCAGCTTTTTATACCATTGCTAATTTTGTGATTTTGTTTGTTTTTTCTTTCTTCCCCAGTAAATTACATCCCTTTTTTCAAGGAAGGACTGTGCCTGGAGGTCCTGGGGGAACCATGTACTGCAGACAGCTTGAACGTTGTTAATGAGATCACAGACGTGGCAGGGTAGTGGTGCCATGCACTTTCTGCACCTCCAGCACTCAGGGCCAAACTGCAGGAGACTCAGTAAAGAGCAGCCAGGCAGATGAGGGAAAGCGTGCATTAAATATGAACCGTTCAGGATATGAGGTCACCGACATCCACTACGTCTTACCCAGTTCAGCTACACAAACAGTCGGCCACTGTACTCCGATGCAGGACCCAAGGAGAGACGGATTAGGATATCAGATTCAACTGTAGCTGTTTGAAGGGATGAATGCATTTTTTTTCTGTTCATTAGATGGATGAAATTGCACGAGAAGAATGCAGGCAGGTCTTTCATCTGGTTGACATTCCAGGGTTACAGGATTGGAGATACTATTCTGAAGAAAATTCATATCTCCTGACATTAAAGGATCTTGCAGTATTTGGATGACACAGAGGTTCCATCGGCTATGGAAAAAATAACAAATCTATTAACTTTGGTTGTACCTAGCGGGAGGATTATGAGTGGAGCACTTTAATGAACAAAAAATTTAAAACTAAATGTATTTTGGGTTAAATATGCTTCATCGGTGTCCTGTGAGTTGGAAAAGTCAATCTCTTCAAAGCTCCTCGTTAGTGAAACACCAGTGTTGTATAGCGTCTGGGATAGTGTGACTATGCTAAGCTCTACGCTACGCCACAAGTATCCTTATTTTTTACTCCAGCACAGCTGGCTGGTGGCAGAAACAGCTGCTTGCAGTGGAATATCAAGTCCATGTATTCTTGGATACACAAAGCTTACTTCTGAAAGATCTTTTTAATTAACTGTAGACGACATCAGCGCTGGGAAAGTTTCCCAAAGCAGTTAATTTTTATATTTGAAACATTATAACTTAGTTGTGTCGCCTCCACATGACTTCAGTACTGTTTATGTTGTAATGGTTTAAGGCAGGGAGGGGTTGCAGGATTGAAATGCTCCAATGACTTTTCTTAATATAAACAAGTCAAGAAACCGAAAAAAACCCAACACAAAAATAAAAAGGGGAAATGAAACTGGAACCTAAGCCACAGCAGCCCCAGCCCGGGCTGCTGTGTTTCTCATCCGCCTCACTCCTGCCCGTGGCGCGGAGATCTCCCAGGCTACACGCACCAATCCACAGGATCTCCTTCCAGACACGACTGAAATTAGCCCCGCACTGCTTCCGTCCCAGAGTGCACCTTTATTTCAAGCATCTCATGCCGCGTCCTCTGTCCTCTTTCAGCTGTGTGGCGTCGGTCCCGCTTGGCACACTGAGATCCCAGTAAGAGGACACTGGGCACTGTATTCCAGCTGTTTATCTCCTGCTTCAGTATCTGCTCTATTCTACACTAAATGCTGAGAAAATAATGCCTCTTGGGATTTTTAGAACAAAAAAAATGGGCTTTTACTTGGAATCTCTAAACTTTCTGCTGTTGAGTAATCAGAATAATGATGTGACAACATGACTTCATTTATATTTGACTTTCACTTCAGATGAATATAAATGTTTTTCTGCGAACACAATTCTAGTTTGTCATCACTTTGTGGGTTGATAAAGAGAGATCATTTCTGTAAGGAGCATCTGTTCATCCAATCATTTTGCCAAGTACAGTTTATTTATGGATGCAAACTATTCAGGTTAAAGAGTAAAAATCACCTAGAGACTTTTTCTGCGCGCTCTCCTTACCATGTCTGTTTATTAGCACGTAATCTCCCTACCGTGTTCACTCATCAACAGTTATTGTCATGCTGACTGCAAAACAACCTTGCTTTTGGGCCGTCTGCCAACATATCATTGTGAAGAAAAACGCAGGTATCAACACGGGAAACCCTGGCCTTCGGCTGAGTTACCCTACGCACCCTTCCTTACCTCAGTATGGAGGACGGCGCAGTTACACATAAGGCAATATTACCGTTTACCAACCCGATCTGATGAATGTTATCTGTTCATTTTATCTTTAACCTCCTTTCACACAGTAACATATTTCACGGTGAAGTACCCACGCAAATCTGATATATAATAGTAGATTACAACACTTTTATCCGGTATTGTATTTTTTTTTTTTCAAAGAAAAACACGCTTTCGGATGCTATATTTGATTGTTATAATGGAAATGTGAACTGCCACAATAGCCGGGAAAGACCAGAGCGTCTGTTTTATCCATCCTTCCATCCATTCAGGTTTTAATGCGTGAGGGAGACGCAAATCATTATTACAACATATTACAACATATCGATTTCGCAAAACGTTCGTTCAAAGTAAAGGGATGAGCTAAGGATTAGTGTACGGCAGCTGCTTTGATGAAAATACATAACGACAGCATTTGGCTTATTGTGAGTTTAATCAACATGTGTCCACGATGGCGTCACCCTTGGTTTCGCTCTGATTTTGTACATCAGCCTGCTTATCCATATTATATATTGTATTTCCGCTTCTGCGGTCTGAATCTCTTCTGCTTCTGTATCTCCTTTCCAATTTACAATAAAGATAAGTCTGAAACGACTTAACAGTGTTGCTTGCTAAAGTTAAAGTTGTTGTTAAGTTAAATTCAAATACTGCGTTTATTTGTCATAAGAAAATAACCGAGTGTTTCTCTATTCATTAAATCAGATTTTTATATACGTGAGACTCCAGCGTAGTTCCTATAATATATCCAGTAACATACACCTAAACCTGTATCAGACTATGAGATATACATACATTTACTTCAGGTTTTTGTGTTTGTTCTTATCCAATGGTGGTATTATACCTAAATAACCGACAAAAGAATTCACACACGTGTCAGTACGTGTTCATCCCACTTTGAAATACCATTCAGAAACAGAAGGACATACTGAATTTTGTTTGGGTAAATGGGTGTAATTCTAAGATTAATAAAACAACACTTCTGTATTTTAAAAAGATGTTTTTATCGCAATTTATATAATGTTAAAGATAACAGGTATAAATTACACGACTGTCTGGAAAATAACAAACTGAACATACTGCTTAATAGGCGCGATATGCTATCGTTTTCGGCCACTTGTTCGCGATACTTGACTGGTCTAAAGTTTCAGATTTCCTTAAACTCACGCAGGATGCGATAAGTATAAACATGCTCTTTCATGAAGGTTTACAGAAAGTACCCGGCATTGTTTCATTATCCGTGGGTCAGTCTTTCTGCATTCATGACAACAAAGTAACCTCTCCGTGTTTTTAATAATTTCCAAGAAAATCAGACACTATTTAACATCCATACAGAAATTATTTAACACAAATTAAACGTGTAATGGAAACCGTAACCCCCTATACCCCAAGAGGTGCGATCGATCTGTGGGGGGTTCCTGAGTCTGCCTCAAGTCAAAGCATTCGGACCAACAAGTTGGAATGAAAACAGCGGCTGAGTGAAACAGCACAGGTCCTACCCTACTTACATATCTGCTGATGAGATTCCGAAGTGCGCTAAAATCCATTCTTCTCGACACCTTCCTGGCCGTCTTTATTTCTATTTTTTTCTTATCAAACCTCAGTTGATCTAGTGAAGGTCTAGCCAGTTGTGTTTTCTGATCTGTGATCCATGACGTTTGCACTCTTAGTGTGCAATAAAGTAGCAGCTCTGCCCGGCAATGGCAAACTGTAACATCTAACTGTCACCTCTTACAATCGAACAGGTAACGACACTACGCGCTGGGGATTCATAGTTTTTAGGGGTTCCTTCGTATATTAATGTACAATATTTACTCGGAAAATAAGTCTTCTTTTCCCTGGCTTTAGTTTTCGTGGGGTCAGTACTCTTCTTTCTTGACAAGTCCTTCTTTTCTTTTTATGTTTTCCTTGCCTCCCTTCTCATCCTCGCCTCGCCTGTAATCCGCCTGGACCCCGGTCGTAGGAGAGCTCGAGCTTTTCTTTCGTTATACGTCATGGGAGCAGTCGGCGCATGCGCATTCCGTAGTCACACCCACTCCCCCGAAGGACAGCGACAGCGTCGCTCGCGATGGCGAGGGACAGCTCGCACAGAAACATCGCATCAGTCTGCCCTAACCCAGGCAGCGAGTGAATAGCAATTAATACCATCCGTTCATTTTCATTTGTCCTATGCGGGGCGTTAAATTTCATTCCGTGTAGCGCATTACGCAGCTCGACTGTCACAAATCACTACAGTTTTTTTTTCTTCATAGTAAAATATAAAAATTCCATGTATTTTTGAACATCAAAAAATAGATCACAATTCAAGCACTAATAACAGTGAACAATATAACGACTCTGCAGTTGATCAATGAAGTCATAAAGAATTGCTCTAAATTAGGGGAGTTTCTAGCCATTGAAAACATCCTGGACTAAGTCAAGTTCACCTGGAGCTTGACTTTTTTGTTTTTGAAGGAAAATTGGCATCGGGGACAAAATATTCGGGGCTAGGTTTAAAATACCCTGGGCGACGCCTATGCTCTAAATCAAAGTGAAAGTTTAAATAATTGCTTCTCGCTACTATATATCCGACGTAATTCAACGTTAGAATCTAATATACTTAAAATTATTTATTGTGTGAATTAGCCTATAGTTCTTGGATATTTGGCTTGCGAAAAACATCTTCACCTAATTCAATGTAATTCTTTGTTAGTAATTAAGTGGAGAATGAGAAGGGATACTCTTTGGCATAAAACGGACATTAAACTCGCAGCTTTTTATTGAATGCAATACATGAATCCTCAGTATCATTCACAATTTAAGAAGCGTTATTAGTTCAGTGGAGACAAAAAAACAGTTGGCATCAAAACGCTCATTGAAACTCTCACAGCCAATGTAATAAGTGGGCTATCAATAAAATCCACAGTTTAAGAACTATAATTCCAATAAAGTCAATGTAGTACGTGCCTTTATTTCTGATTAACAGTGATCAGAGAAATTGCTAATTGAGAACTTTAAGAATAAGAAGATAGTGGATGCTATGGTATAACAGGCTCATCCGAAACGATGGGATTTTTTCCACTTTTTTTAAAAATCAGAGTTTAAAGATATTTTATTGAACAGCATACAAGGCTGTTATGGACGAAAAAAATGTGAGTAAGGTACTGTTGATTTATCAGAGTGAAATGCAGGGCACGTGAATATATGTACGTAGTAATATATGGGTTTCGGGGTTAATTAAATTAAACTGTAGTGTTTAGCATTGTAGTAAAAAATGAAACGGACGATATCTCCCGAACAATTATACGAGCCGTTTTGCTTGCTGCATGGAATTCATTGCATGCCTTAAGTTCTATGTGATAGGGCTATAACTCAAGAAGAGAAACCATATCAACCAAAACAATTACCGTTATGGAAAAAATAGCACAAATATCAATAAAACACTGCTTACTATGCGAAAATAAAACAAAGCGATTAAATAAATTAACCTATATTTATATTTCGGAGTTTTATATAATACGTTGTCTAATTAGCATGTTTAATATATATATAATAGATAGATAGATACAGATTATATGAGATTTCAGTAGTAAATAACGGCGTAGGAAGAAATATTTGGGAACCTTCGGCTGTGTCCATATTCTCAGCCGGACCGTTTTTTCGTGCGGCTCGCACATCACAGCGGATGCGACGCTTTCATAATTCAGCCCAGTTCACAGCCGCGAAAAGTGCTTTCGGCGGGTTCGGTTAAAATGGCGCTGTTGCTAAGAGCGGAAAATTGCCGCGCGAACGACAACAGCAGGTAGAAGGCGACTCCCAGTCGGCGCTCGCTTGTAGAAGATTGCTTGGCGCCATGGCGGCTTTGGACCAGAAGTCGCCTAACGTCCTTTTGCAGAGCCTTTGTTGCAGGATCACTGGGAAAAGCGAAGGTAACTGCGGCCAGCGCCGGGCGTTTGTCCTGCCGGATAAAATAGCACTGGTCCGGCCTTGGGCATGGGGACAGTACCGGTGGTGGCTATTTTCACAGATCGGGTGCAGCAATAGCCAAAAGGCCCAAAGAGATGTAATTAAGCAGGATGCTGACATGCAGGTGCATCCTGTCCTGTTAGACGCGTTTTAACTGTCACAAGTCGCCGTTAGCTACTGCCTTGATATTATGGTGCATTTAATCTACATCGCCATAAATTTCTTTTAAAAAATCGCCGTGGTAGATGCGTTAATATGAATGATGATACTGCCCGCGACTGTCCGTATCTTTTGGGGCTGAAGTTCAATGGCATGTGGCTCTAAAGAACTGGTATCTAATTATGCTTCTGTGCGCCAGTGTGAAAATCTCATTGGCCAGCATCATAGGAGGGTGCGCCCCCATCGCCAGTTTTGCCTGAATAGCTCCATGACCACTGTAACCCTAATCGCCAAGTGTTTGTCAAATGTGAGCTTGCCCAATCCCAGATCTGCTTTTTATCTCTTAATCGCGGTAGTACCGAGCCTAACATAGAGACATAACTCCATAGATCATGACAATATCGGCTTGTTTGTGGCTGCCTCCCAAATGATTGATTATTGATTTACCCCAATGTATGTGCATATTTGACCAGATCCCATGAGAATAAAGAATCTGTTACACCAACAGTACTATGTAATAATTAGAGCAAAGCAAAATTGATTAAGTGGCGGAGAAACAATGTCATTATACATATAATACCATGCACATAAGCAGAAGGGTTTAATTATGCAGTGAACTGTACTGTATTAACACACACCCATGCCAAGTACCCTGGCGTAACTCTGCTGTGAAAGGCGCTATATATAAGTGAATTGAATTGAATTTAGGCTAAGTGTTGATCTTCATGATATTTTGAAGTACACAGGTGCAAGTCCAAAGTTAGTCAGGTGTTAGAGTGAATGTATGTGGAAAAGCCAAATAGTTCTGTTCTAAAAGAACTTCACTAAAAATGAGTGAGTGCTTTGTGGTTCAGGGATATTGTGCTCCTAGTGCATCCCTGACTGGAAGGTGTTTGTTTCAGCTGAAGTGGCCCACCAGTTCCAGTATGCCGTCAGGGTGATCGGGAGCAACTACGCCCCCACCATCGAGCGCGACGAGTTCTTGGTCTCAGAGAAGATCAAGAAAGAGTGTGAGTCTCACACGGCATTTGCTCAGATTGTCGGGCACCATTCGGGGGAAACCACACGGATCCCAGGGAACATTTTTATTTATTGGTTTTCTATGAAGCCTACACAGCCTTGCTATGCCAAATTTGTGGGTCTTCAACCTGTGACTTTCTGGACAGGCTTTGAGCTCCTGTGGTCGTCAAGGTCAGCCTGTTCAGGCACTTTCAATCGGTCAGCTCTGAGTGATATGTGACTATTCTAGGACATCCATTACCTTTCTACTGACAGGAATTTTCTGTATTCATATGCTATTACTTTGCTTGGTCAGGGGCCAGATAAAAACAAATCTTTATTTGCCAAGAATAGTCCAAGAACAGCAGTGCAGTGGGAGTTTTTAGTGCTGAGCATTTTAATTATTAAGCCTGTTTAATGGCCATTTATTGATCCGCGTTGAAGCCATGAAGATTAATTTCTTAAATTCCTCAAATTATTCCAGGGCTGTGCAAATTACCTATTTTTTAAAGATTGGCAAAGCTTTTACCTGTAACCGGGCTTTTTGTTTTGGGTCTCCTTGGCAGTGCTCAAGCAGAGGCGCGAGGCTGACGCGGCCCTCTTCTCAGAACTGCACCGGAAACTCCAGACGCAGGTCACTTGGACCGCTGTGCTACGCGCTACCTGCTACGTACTGGTGGAGCATGTAAAATGTGACTGAGCACTGCTGTGCTTGTTCAGGAAGTCTCCTATAGTTTGTCTGGCTCTTTAATCACCACGACACTTGCTGGATGGGATAAATATATGCAGGGGGATATATTTTGTTAATGCTGTTAAACCTGTCGTCAGAGAGTTAGGGGATGTTCTGCTTCTCTATACAGGGGGTGCTGAAGCACAGGTGGTCCATCCTATACCTTCTTCTGAGCCTGTGTGACGATCCGCGTAAGCCATGCAGCCGGGTCAGTATGTTATCCCGCCCCGTTCACATTAAACTTGTACCTATAAAGGACAGAATGTTGCAAAACAAATCATAGGGTGGACACACACATTTTAACCTGATGCACCCAATGTGACCCTACATAGGACAAGCACCATAGAATATGGATGGATGCATGGATAATATCCAAGAATAACATTTGTCAGTCTTTTCCATATGATTATAGAAGTATTCATTTAATCACCGGTGCTAAATTCCCCCCCACCCATCCCATTGGGAGAGTCAAACCTGCAGCTGGCGTAACGCGTCATGTGACCTCTTCATTCCAGGTGGCCGGCTATGGCTCCATGTTCGCCCAGGCCCTGCCCCGGGATGCCCACTCTACCCCGTTCTACTGCGCCCGCCCCCAGAGCCTTTCTCTGGGCCACCCAGAGCGCTCCTCCACCCTGGGTACCAGTGGCATCAGCAGCCTTGGCACATACACCCTGAACGGACCCACCGTCACGCCCCAGGCCCTGCTGTCAGGGTGAGCTCAGAGCCTCACGGCCACAGTCTGACCCCAGATCAGAGTGCCCCTGATCAACGACATCACGCCTCCCAAGCTGTCTGCAGTGCCATTAAAAGCCCTGAATAATGTATGGGGTCTTGTACCTTACTGCTTTTGCGTACGCAGCCATCGTCCTGCCTCGCAAGGATCGTTTAGCCATTCCCTGTATGGATCCCAAGCGCCGTTAAACGTTTAAGGATGTCCTCCACAGTGTTTAATGCTCTCCGATTCTCCTTGGAGAGGCAATTAGCGCCCAGCGTGTTCTGGAGGGTGCACTTTTAATTGAATCCTAAACTGATGTCGGGACACCGCCTGCCGTTAAATCTTCTGAGCGTAGCAGAGGACTCGAGTGGAGGTCGTCAGCGACCTTTCAGGGCTTTCACGTTGCCATTAGTGTTTACTGCTCTTGGTGGACAGGATGTATCCTTCACTGACTCTTTGCTGCACTGGAGGCTCAGGCTGTGTCTGCGTGTGTGTGCGCGTCATGCCCAGGGCCCCGGCCCAGGTGTTGGGGGAGACTCTGCGGCAGCCTGGGACTCGCCTGGCCTGGACCCTGGCTCCTGGAACCTCGCCCTCAGCCACAGCACCTACCTCACGAGGCCCCCCCGCCCCGCCAGCGCTTACGGCCAGGACCCAGCCGAGGCCACGGCGAGACGGCGATGAAAACGGTGGGTCCCCCCCCCCCCCCAAGGGGCTTTTGCATTTCTCGTAACCCAATTCCAATAACATGGTGCTGGTGCCAAGCTGGTACCTAATTTGGAACTGGTTCTGTGCCAGTCCACTGCAGCCACGCCTTAGAAAACTGGCTCCGGCCCGGATCCAGAGAGTTGCTGGTCTGAAACTGTGAGCCGGTGCTGTCAGCATATGGGGGGGGGGGGGGGGGGGGGGGTACAATGCACTGCAAACTTCATCAGAGCCGCATATGTTGTTTCCAGTGATCAATGTTTTGTTTGATTTTAGCGTTTCCTGAAAATATGCAGAAATTAAAGTAGAGCTGGAGAAAGTAGGCCGCGTTCATATCTTAACAAATTAGCAAAACTAAAACAAATATATAAATGTATTTTATATAACATCAAATATATAAATATATAAATAAAATATTAATGAAGAACACTCACAAAGCAGCACATGCTGTAAAAGGACCCCACTGTGATGTGTTCATTGTAGGCAGCCAGCCGCCATAGTGCGATGCAGCAGGTTTCCTTATGTTACACACAGTCAAAGATTGGTGCTCTGCTGAGCATGTGTTCCAGAGGGTGACTTATACTCAAATGACTGACGAAGCTGGAGTTTTGGATGAGTTGCATCCGATTGAATCCAGGGTCTGTTGTGTCCTACAAATGTCTAAACAGCAAAGTTATTAATATGTATAAATTTGGCTAAATATCTTTATGCTTATTAAATATGGTGAAGCACCACATGCTGTTGTGTTGGTCAATAATGGAAGCAGTAAGTACTGAAGTGGCGGTGAAGAAAGGGACGGCTGAGCAACCAGAACGTCTTTTAAAAGGGGAGATATTGTGGTTAAACTGGGTAAAAAGACGTTGTTGGGGTGGGGTACTCTGCCGATTAAAGTCTGACTCCTTTATTTGGTGATATAGTTTCCATTTTTATTTCAGTTAATGGTTTTTTTCATTAGTTTCTGTTTTCTTTCAGTTTTATTTTTCGATAATAAAACTGGTCCCAATAAGCCCAGTACTCACGAACACACACACTGGCACCGTCAACGTAGAATAAGCCCGGATTTTAGCCGAAACATTTTCTCAAACACTTATTCAATGGAGATTCTCAGGTAGCAGGCTGGCAACCTCAAGCCTTTAATAGTAAGTATATTTAGCAAGTGTATTAATGGTAATTCAATAAACATAAATAGACAACATCCGACAGAACAGCGCTTGTGTTTCCCCTTCAGGTGTTCGTGCATATCGCTCGTGCCGCTGTGGTACGCCATCGAAACTGCATGGTGTACAAAGCACCTTTTTGTTTAGTGATAATTTGAATTACTCCCATAATTACGCAGTGATATTAAAGGAAAACTGTTGTTATGGATTGAAGCGTTTCAGAAATCAAAATGTAATTTCAATAAAATAATAAAATTATCGATGACAGAGTAATGGTTTGAAATATTGATGTCGACGCATTTTCAGCATCTGCGTCATCGACTCCTTCGACCAATCGCGGCCGCCCTATTCCCTTTATGAGGATTGATTAAGGGGGGGTGGTTTGGAGCACCGCACCAATCAGGATGTTGGGGAGATGTATTCTCTTCTCATAGGTTTTTTTCCACTGTCAAAGTCGGCTATACTGCATGGTTGAGAAGTCAGTTGATGGTGAGGGTGAATTAGTAACGCTTTAATATAACTAGCTAAAATTTCATTGAAAAGAATGATTTGATTAACTTAAGATCCTGATCATTATCTCTCAAAAAACATTATTTAACAAACTCATGCCTGTCGTTGTGTGCATACTCACCATCTGGTATAGATGTTGTTTTGAACCAGTGGAAATGCAGGCTGGTTTTTCGGGGCCTGCTACTTGAGCAACACCTGAGAACCAGCTCCCTGTCAGCACCGGCACCAGCACTGACACGGCACTAGTGGAAAAGCAGTGTCTCTGACCTGGGTCTCAAAGTCACGTCCACTCTGAAATCTGTGCAGTCATTGCCCTCCTCTGTGGATCTCTGGGGCTCCATAGATGTAGAATGGTTCTGCTCTTGTCCAGACTGGGGTGCCGTAAAGGCAGGGAAAATGACCACGATCCCAAGGACCCCTACGTGCCAGGGGTTCTAAATAATTTCAGACATAATTGGATGGGTTTGGGTTGGGGGCCCAATATGATTTTTCATGGGGCCCAAAATCTCAAGCGACGCCCCTGAGTCCAGGATTACATAAAATGAATTCAACTTAAAGCCCTCTGTACCCCCTCATTGCTCAGGTGAGATTGGCGAATCTGCCCTCGTCCGGGACATCCTCTACGTCTTCCAGGGAATCGACGGCAAGTTCATCAAAATGTGCACCCCTGAGAACTGTTACAAAATAGACACTAAGGTACGTCCACATGCCTCTCCATTCAGTCACTCAGGCCACCCCTCTCCTACCCCACGTAGAAGCTGTACCTGTGGGCACTGGCATCTAGGACTGCATGGCATTGAGTGGTTTTTAGCATCTACCGGTATCGTTAGACCATCTTCATTTTAGAGCTCCTGTTTGTTCAGCATTTTCTCCCAGCTGGCTTTACGTAGTGAGTGGTTCTCCTGTGCTGTGCCCAGTTCCAGGCAGACCACGTTCACCCCTGTGTTTCCTCCTTGGTCTTATCCTGTCAGCCCGGCCTATTGCCCGCAGACGGCATGCTCACCACGCTGTCTCAGCATTCTCTTGTCTTGTACAGTTGGTTGGTAATCGCCCTGAAAGCAAAAACAAATCAATAACTGCTTTGATTGCCCTTGAAGCCACCAGATATATAAAGAAGGTGGACTCCAAAATAAAATCCATACCCATTTCTGTACCTGGTGTTCGTCTGCTGCTAAATGCAGCTTGTGTGCTGAAGTGTAGACTGTCACCTCTTCTCTCTATTATGAAGCGCAGAAACCTTTAACCCTGTGCTGCTATAAATTTTTTAACACAAGGATAGCCAGTCGCTAGACCATGGATATGAACTTCATTGCTATTAGCCTTAAAGTCACCTTCCTTCGTGATATTAGCACTGCCATTTTTAGCCCTTGACTCAAGTTCCCTTTTGGCACTAGCATTAGCATGATTATTCCTAGCTTGTGTTCCTTTTTTGGTGCTAATATTAGCATGATTAGCCCTAGCCTGTGTTCCTTTTCTGGCGTTAATATTAGCATGATTAGCCCTAGCCTGTGTTCCTTTTTTGACGCTAATATTAGCATGATTAGCCCTAGCCTGTGTTCCTTTTCTGGCGCTAATATTAGCATGATTAGCCCTAGCCTGTGTTCCTTTTCTGGTGCTAATATTAGCATGATTAGCCCTAGCCTGTGTTCCTTTTCTGGTGCTAATTTTAGCATGATTAACCCTAGCCTTGTTCCTTTTTTGACACTAATATTAGCATGATTAGCCATAGCCTGTGTTCCTTATCTGGCGCTAATATTAGCCTGATTAGCCCTAGCCCGTGTTCCTTTTCTGGTGCTAATATTAGCTTGATTAGCCCTAGCCCGTGTTCCTTTTCTGGTGCTAATATTAGCTTGATTAGCCATAGCCCGTGTTCCTTCTCTGGTGCTAATATTAGCATGATTAGCCATAGCCCGTGTTCCTTTTCTGGTGCTAATGTTAGCATAGTTACTCCGGGCTTCATGTTCCTCTGTGTCGCAGCATCTGCATAGTTAACCATTTAATGCATATATTGTTTGCAGTTTGATAATGACATTAGCATTAGCTTGTTCTTTGGCGCTGCTGGTGTTAGCCCTGATTGTCATTGTTCCCCTATGGCACCCTCCAGGTGCCCCTGTCCAAGTCGCTACGGGACCTCAGCAGCCGTTTGTCAGAGCTTGGCTGGCTGCACAACAAAGTGCGGAAATATACAGATGCCCGGAGCCTAGACCGGGCCTTTGGCCTGGTGGGTCAGGTAGGAGACAACGCCCAGAGCGGCCTTTTCTGGGTGGATGTGTGTGTGAGGTTAACAGGATTCTGTCTATGTCCAGAGCTTCTGCGCTGCCCTCCATCAAGAGCTGAAGGAATACTACCGGTTGCTATCTGTCCTGCACTCACAGGTAGGGCAATCTGCTGCTTTCGGCTTATCTGATTCCCAACCTCGGCTTTGAAAGCTAGGTGGGGGAGGGCCCCAGGAATCCATATTTTTGTTAAAGTAATTCTTGGATCACTGGGATGGGCTGATCTCTTGGTGGGCGTACCCAATAACATCTAACTGATGGCTCGGCGCTAGTGGTGCTTTGTTGTCTGGGGGATGGTATGACCCCAGGTCATTTGTGTACCCCAGCTGCAGTTGGAGGACGACCAGGGCGTCAACCTCGGGGGAGAGTGCAGCCTGACCCTCCGCAGGCTCCTCGTATGGACCTACGACCCCAAGGTCCGGCTCAAGACGCTGGCGGCGCTGGTGGATTACTGCCAAGGTCAGTGCCGGGGGAGGGGTCTGTTTGGGTGCGGTCGGGCTCACTTAATATGTCCCTAAATACATATCACTGATCTTGGCAGGACGTAAAGGAGGGGAGCTGGCCTCGGCAGTGCACGCCTACGGGAAGACGGGGGACCCCTACATGCGAGCACTGGTGCAGCACGTCCTGGCTCTGGTGTCGCACCCCATCCTCAACTTCCTGTACCGCTGGATCTATGATGGGGAGCTGGAGGACACCTACCATGAGGTAAGGGAGAAGGGGGTGCAGGGGCCGGGCTGTTTGGCTTGGTAACCTGTTCAAAGGTCCAGCAGAAAGACCCATGCCTGCTGCCTCTGCCTTTCCTTGCTCTGACCTTCACTGTCTAGTTCCAGGAAGATCCCCAGTTTAGCTTTGTAAGTGAGCTCCTTCCAGCTCGGCCTTAACGGTCCCTGTGGGATTCCCCTTAATGTTCCTGCTCGCTGGCGCCCCCCTCCCCCAGCCCAGACCTTCCATTAGTGCGTTAACACAGTCCTGGCTGCCCAGCGCGTAATGGGATTTGGCTTGCGGTGTCTCCCGTCTCCCTGCTGTTTTCTGAGACGCTTCTTTTTCGACTTCGGGCTGGATGTCTGTTAAATGCTGCATTTCCCCCTCATTTTCTGGATCAGCCACTTTTATTATTATTTGACCTCAGTCCCCGTGCTTGTGTTTGACCACAGTGCTTCTCTGCCCTCCCCTGCAGTTCTTTGTGGCCTCTGACCCTACCGTGAAGACGGACAGGCTGTGGCACGACAAGTACACGCTGCGCAAGTCCATGATCCCCTCATTCGTCACCATGGATCAGGCCCGGAAGGTGCCACCCGCCACCGCTGCTCCAGGGCCCGCAAATCGGATCGGATCCGTAATGCTGTGGTGCTAGAGCATGCTAGACAGACATTTACGTTACATTTGTGTGTTTTATTTATTAAGCAGGCGCTTCTATACAAAGAACAACAATTTTTGAGCGAGCAGGAACAGACATTAAGGGCTTGAGATCTGAACCAACAATCTTCCGATGACAAGCACAGCGTGCTGTCCAGCTGAGCCGCACACTGTCTCTGAAGCTCCTATTCTCTCTGCCAGGTTCTGCTCATTGGAAAGTCAATCAACTTCCTGCATCAGGTCTGCCATGACAGAACGCCACCTGGGAAGATCACGCCTGGGTCAAAGGACATGGACTCCCCCAGGGATGGTGAGCCGCCCAAGCGTTTGCAGTAGCCTCTGCCTCAAAAATCGTCGTTTGACCCGCCCACGGGCTGCATAAAGGAGAGATGGAGAACTTAGGTGGGAGGAATATTGACCAGTGGCACTGGAGCCCCACTCCCCAGCTTGTCGTGTCTTGATGGAAGCCATGGAAACAGTCGATGGGGCCCACTGGCGGAGCCTCTCGGATCTTGTGAACGTCAGCATTGAGTAATGCGCCGTTCCCCCAACCCCCTCCCTCTGTCCCCACAGCAGCCGAGCTCTTCACCGACCTGGAGGGTGCGTTCCAGGGCAAGATCGACGCAGCGTACTTCGAGACCAGCAAGTACCTGCTGGACATCCTGAACAAGAAGTACTCTCTGCTGGAACACCTGCAGGCCATGCGGCGTTACCTCCTGCTGGGCCAGGGAGACTTCATCCGCCACCTCATGGACCTGCTGAAGTGAGGGCGCCCTCCCCTGTCCTTAGGCTGAAACTGAACCCTAAATCAGAAACGGGGGCAGCTGCTGGCAGAGGGATTACTGACCTCATGGACTCTGCTACCTGAGAAAAGGCCTCCTTATGCTGAATGTAACACATCGTAAGCTTGTGCTAGCATACATAGTAACGATTCAACTGAATTACAACCATTTTGGGCTTCCATCCACACATTACAAACTTCATCCTGGTGTTTCCTTACCCCTGACCTTTGGACTTCGCTCCCTTGTACCCAGGCCTGAATTGGTACGTCCAGCTACCACGCTGTACCAGCACAACCTAACGGGCATCCTTGAGACGGCAGTGAGAGCCACCAACGCGCAGTTCGACAGTCCTGAGATCCTTAAGCGACTGGACGTCCGGCTCTTGGAGGTATCTCAGGCCTCGCCTCCTGGCTGCAAAGGATTCTGGGTGCTCAGTCTGGCTGAATGTGTTCCTGTCTCTGTAGTGCTCAGCGTGTACTCAGGGACAGCGGAAGGTTGGTTCCTAACATCTGGCCATCGCATTCTAGGTGTCGCCGGGAGATACTGGCTGGGATGTCTTCAGCTTAGACTACCATGTGGATGGACCAATCGCCACGGTAACAGCCTTCATCCTTTCCCTCCGAAATGCTGAACACTGTCATGGAGGTTTTCTGATATTATTATTATTATTATTATTGGATTACACCCCTTCCTGTTGGAGTTGTTAATAGCCTTAAGTGTAGACTTATGTCATTGATGAATGATTGATTGTTTTTAAACTAATCTTTTAAGTGAACAAAATGATTTCGATCTGACCTGGCTGCACTTATAGGTCCAGATCGGTGAACATGTCGTTCGTACTGTCTCTTTCGCCACCCACTGGTATACTAATGTACAGGCATTTGTTATTATTATATTAACAAATTAATGAGTAACAAAAATAGACTTGGAGTTTGAGAAACATGCAAATGAACGACTACAAATCTGAAACTCAACAAAATCATCATTTCATTCTCCACCTAAACAGAGGGCTGGATCTAGCCCTATGCAGGCCCGTAGCCAGAAACAGATTATTTCGCTGAACGGGGGACTTAATTTGGGTCCCCTTGTGCCCATCGGACCCTAGGTGTCCTCTATTGCTAGGTCCGACTCTGCTTAACTCAGCTCTGTGGGGTTTTTTTAAGGACTTTCTCAAAATAAGTGTTTATTAAATCATCTTTGTCCAGTCTGTGGCTTTGAAAGGATTTATTTTGTGATCAGCTTCAGATTTTCATTTATGGATTTAAAATGTGAGCTTCAGAGAGTGATAGATGAAAATACCAGGGTGTTGTGTGGCATTACCGTCTCTCAGTCAGAGCTCCAAGTAGGACATGTGTCATTCTGTGAGCTGTATGCCCTCTGCTGGGCCATGTCTAAGCCATGTCCTTCGTGTGCGTTTGTTCCTCCCGCCGCAGGTCTTCACGCGTGAATGCATGAGCTGTTATCTGCGCGTCTTCAACTTCCTGTGGCGCGCCAAGCGCATGGAGTACATCCTCACAGACATCTGGAAAGGCCAGATGTGCAGCGCCAAGCTGCTGAAGGGCATGCCAGGTGGGAACCAAGGCACCTTCTTAATCAGCGGCGCCTCTGGAGAGGTCGGCGATCTCCTGGAGGCCCTGATTCTTAGAGGATTCGGGCGTTAAGATTCTGGACAGTACGGTCACGTTCGTTCAGCTGTGGATGTGTACTCTCTCAGGCATGTACAGGTGCAGTGATGCAGTTTGTTTGTGTGTTACAGAGCTGTCCGGGGTGCTGCACCAGTGTCACGTTCTGGCCTCTGAGATGGTTCACTTTATCCATCAGATGCAGTACTACATCACCTTCGAGGTAGGGCTTTGTCTGTCCAGCACAGTCAGGGGGCAGTCGTATGTTTTGAGAGAGTCGCTTCATGCTGCTTACGAGTGAAGTTTGCCAGGTGAAGTTCCCCGTGGTATTTGTGTGTGTAGGTTCTTGAGTGCTCATGGGACGAGCTGTGGAACAAGGTCCAGCAGGCCCAGGACCTTGACCAAGTTATCGCCGCCCATGAGATTTTCCTGAGCACCATAATCTCCCGCTGCTTACTGGACTCTAACAGCAGGGTAATACCCACATACACGCAGAGACTTAGGCCCTGTAGTAATGAAACATGTAAAAGACAAGTTTATTCTCGCGTATCCTCAAGGGATATCCAGAACCCCAAGAGCATAATGACCCGTGTTCCCTGGCCCAGTCCCTGCTGAACCAGCTGAGGGCCATCTTCGACCAGATCATCGAGTTCCAGAATGCGCAGGATGCCCTCTACCGCTCCGCTCTGGAGGAGCTGAAGCAGAGGACAGCATTCGAGGACAGGAAGCGGCAACGGGAGGGCGAGGTACAGCTGGAGGGCCGGGTCACAGGGCGACGTGGGCTCAGAATGGGGGACGGAGGCCTCTGGGCAGGGCGAGACTCTCTTTTAATGTGCCATTCAAGGTTGCAGGAGATGTCCCTAAGCACGGTAGGTGGCTTGAGTTGTGGCAGCATGTGTCCGACTGATTCAAGTCAGGGCAGATTGGCTCTATGTCCACTCCTCTCCAGTGGCACTCTGGCTGGAAGGCAGCCAAGTTTTTTTGCAAGCCACGTGGTCGTCTTCTCTTACCATCAATTTCTGCAACAGGAGGAGCATTTGGAGGTGTTGTGTAAACAAGTGCCGGTGGTAGCTTGTTTTATAAGGCCTGTAAATAATCATCAGGCTGCGCTGATGCTTCCTTAATGTCCTTTTATTTTTAAAGCTACATCGATTTGCACCTTTTACCCAAAGTGTCCTGATAGCATTTCACATAATTACTCAACTGTTACAGAAACTGGTCCAGTTAAGTGATGTTGCCCAATTTCTGCTGGAACTTCCAAACTTGTGGTGACACTTAAAATGCTTGCATGTGGCCTTGGTCAGGTGTTGATTATGAGATGCAGCCTGAATTAGCAGGTCAATAGGGTGAATTCTTGCAAATTCCTCCAGGCTGGAGACTCGCATCTCAGGCGGCGTGTGACAAATCTGCTGCAATATTACCTGAGATCTCTCTTTGTCCGTAAAAATGGTTTGCCATCTGTACAGCTGCTCTGTGTTCAGTCGTGGGAGAAATAAAGCCTTGTCAGCTCCACAACTCTAGAGACACCACACAAATCCAGTACGTGGTTCCGACTCATCGATGAATGGCTCAGCGGGCTAAGCCCCTCAGCCCATGATTGGAAGGTCACCGATTCAAGACCCTGTCTCGGCATAATGGTCACATGTCCAAGGGCCCTTGAACAAGGCCCTTAACCCCCAGCTCCATGGGCGCCCATAGGCTTCTGCTCTTCGCTGTGGTTCTCCAAGCTCGCTCACACCTGCATATGTGTCTATGTCTCATGGAGAGCAAGATGGGGTAGGCAAAGAGAAGCATTCCAGCATACCTTTACTCACACTTGTGCCTATGGCAAATAAAGGATCGTTTCATTTCATGCATGCCCCCCCGTGACATGCTGCTCCTTTAATGGTTTGATGCGATGCCTGCCTCTTTTTCAGGGGGAGTGGGGGGTGTCAGCCGCCGAAGAGGCCGAGGAGAAGAAGCGAGTGCAGAAGTTCCAGGAGACCATACCAAAAATGTGCTCACAACTCAGAATACTGACACACTTCTACCAGGTTTGTGAGCCCCCCCACCTCCCAACGTTACATAATGCAGCACACGCAGGGTCCATTCACGCAGCGACCTGTAATATCTCCTTATACATAGACTTTCTATTGGGCTCCCACTGCAGGATCCACTGATCCAGTTTGTCAGCTGCTGTTTGACTTGCAAGAGTCCTAGGAAGTGACCCAACCCAGTCCTCAGGGACCCCCAGACAGTTTGTTTTTGTTCCCTCCCAGCTCCCTGCCAGACTGTCCACATTTTTCGAGAGCTGGGAGGGGGCAAAAACATGGTCCTCGGGGAACCCCAGACAGTCCGGGTTGGGATACACTGGTCCAGTCAATTTGATGCTAACATGCTATCTATATTCCCCAGACGGGAAATATATATGGTTTTTGGACCAATCTGCGACTGCTACCACAGATGCTTGTCTCATTAGCCCAATAATTCAAAATCTTTTAGAATTTCAGATCTTTTTCAAACTTTGCAGACATTTTATGGGTAAAGGTCTGGAAATGGTCAAATTTTGAGATAAATCACACCAAAATTGAAGCAGCACCACACAAGTGGTGGCAAAGAGAAGGGCAGCCTCAGACACTGATCTCAGAGTGATAAATCAAAAAGTATTTGATGGATCTTTTTCAAACTTCACAGGCGCTTTGTATGGAAGAAGGTCTCGATCTTTTGAGACAAATCACAGCAAAACTGAAGCAGTGCCACTTAGCGATAGCACATGAAAAGACAGGTGTAGGTCTGGTGAACCTGATCAGATTGAGTCACACTCTCTCCACCTCCCCAGAACACCTTCATTAAAAGCACAACTTGGTGTAAGGGGGTAAAAGATCGGTGAGGTCGGGGTGTGTTAGGAGTGAAGATGAGATGTGGTGGGGGAGATGGGGCCATCTGGGAAATTAGTCATTGTCGTTCCAACAGCATCTAGTTGTTACCATGGCAGAGTGTCTCTAAAATATGTAAAGAATGTTGTGTTTGCGCTTTGTCTTTGCCCTTCGGCTCACCGGTCATGGTCTGGTGTTTCGGTCACAGGGGATCGTACAGCAGTTCCTGGTTCTCCTCATGAGCAGTTCAGACGAGAGTCTCCAGTTTCTCAGCTTCCGCCTGGACTTCAATGAGCACTACAAGGCCAGGGACCCCCGCCTGCGCGTCTCTCTCGGAGCCACCAGGGGGCGGCGGAGCTCCAACATTTAATGGGATGCTTGGGCCCCACGGCCATCTCCTTCTCCTCGTTTTGATAAATTAAAGTGTAAACACACACCTGGTCAATAGGGCTACATGGAACTCAATCCACTGTCAGGCAAACACAAAAAAAAAAAACACGAAACCACATGTCTGCTTTACCCATGATGTTGCCAAAATGTAGATCTTCAGCAATCATCCTATGAGACCAGAGACACAAAGTAAGATATTGTAAGCAGCACGAGGTCATACCTGCTCTCCCCCTGCCTTTGCCTTGTTTCATTTCAGCCCTGCTTAACTCCACCCCTCTGATAATCATGTTCATTTATTGCCCTGTTATTGGTTGCTCTGTTTAGTTTAAAATCATTGAGTCTGTGAATCCTGAAGTTTTGCACTTTTAAGAATGTTTGCTTGTTTGTCATATACCCTGATGTCTTAAGGATTGCTCCTCCCTGTACAGACACCTCACTTTAAAATTATTTATAGTTCTTGTAGCACGCCTACTAGTACAGATGTTGCCCTTCAAAGATTTCTGCCTTACTCCAAAATCCTGGAGCTCAGGATCTGTTCCATCAGGCTCACGGTGAAATTTCTCACACACAGTATTCCGTTTGTAATCTGTTTGCTTTGCGCATAGTGACTCCACTGGCATGTTGAATTGTCCACCGTTCGCCTTCTGTACCAAACATCAGACCCTGCCCTCCCCATTGTATTCATCCCAGAAACACGGGTCGTAGGTCTGCTCTGGCTTCTGTACCTGTACACCCCCCCCACCCCCCACCTCACTGGAAAATTTTGGCATTGCTAAGTGGCCTGTATGATGGCTTCTGTTACGTAGCCTCACCAGACACACAGGCTCATACATGCTGTCAAAGTCTTGAAGTCTTCAGTAGGTGTCTTAAGGAAACGAAGCTGATGGAGGAGTTTGAATGGTGGGGGGGGGGGGGGGGCACTGGAATCAACCATGACAATTCCTGCTTTGTATAGTATGTGTTAAATACCATCTTGTCATCTCTTGAATAAATCTTTTTCTAAAAACAAAAACATTTTTTTGACCTAGGGGGGCATTACAACAGTATAGGAGAGAGGTAAGATGCACGCACTGGTTACAGCACAGCCACCACACAACACGACACCTCAGGGATGAGAACCTGAGTGTAGCCATGTGGCGGGTGATACCTCAGCACCACACCAGTCCAAATGGATCAGTGTGAGTTTTTTTCCCTTTGTATTTAAATACAAAAGGTCTATATTGGGGGAATGAATGAAGTTAAGTTGGATCTTAAGGAAGGATACATGCCTCCAAGATGCAACATCTGGGGCAATAACGTGAATTTGTCAAGTTGTTTTTCCACAAAATTTATCCACTGTTTGCCCATAAAACGGTCAGGTATGGGTATCTCAGTGAGGGACATACTTAAAAAAATGCGTTTTTCAGAGGATTAGTCCCAAGAAATGCACCGAACCAGGCCGTATACGGGAGAAACCAAATTGTGAGTCGCGTTAGAGTCACTCCAATATTTTCTCGACGGTTTTATCGTCACCGACTTTGTGTTGCCACCAGGTGGCAGCACGTGTTAATAGTTTCCAGATAAGAGCTGTAGGCTTACGTCATATGCTGCTTTTCACAACATTGAGTCATACATGTCAGGTGTAGTGGATTTCAGTTTGAGTTACTGGTTGCACTTCGCCTATTTTTGAAAAGTCCGCCGATTAAACACTCTGTCAGCACATGCAGAACAATAACGCTCAATCCGGCGGTATAATCAGCAATCAGTAAAGTATCGATCATTTTAAATGCACGCGAAAGCAACGTTCCTGTGCGTTATGTGCCTGTTAGCATAAAAGGCTATGTGCTAGTTAAATATAATTGCCAGCTTCGCATATGCCATAATTTATGAAGAAGACGCCGATTTAACTCACTATTGTGGTCCATATTATAAGGCTTGGAATATTTAAGGTCACCTTGTCAGCAGGCTGTAAAAACAATAAACTCCTGGGAATTAAACTCATGATTAATTATGAAAACAAGCCTCTTCGGTACAGAAGGGTACAAAAAACCCTTCGGTACAAAAAATTTTGCACAAAAAGCAACCTTATTGTTCAGCCCATTGTTAAGCATTTCCAGGTATTACACAGTTTGATTTATAGACGTGCTGCAGAGATCGACCACGTGAGTCTCTCGCAGTTATGAGGGCATCTTGGTCAGTCGTCAATAAAACGATATTGTGCCAACTGATTGGATGATGTTATGGTAGGCGTGGTCAGCTGAGGCGAACGTGGCTGAGCTTATGAATTATGTAAGTAGCTGCATGTGACGAAATGCGAAAACGAAGCTCGGAGCGTGTCTGTTATCCCGGGCTGGTTACCGGAGGATTTCGCTGTGAGCTAATTGTATTTTCAGGAGTTTTGAGCAGCTCGTCTTAACTTAGCCGGGGTACTCGTAGGTTATTATATATTATGTTGCCTATTTTATGTAAAAAAAATATATATATATTGATTTTGTTACCGCCCTCGTTGATGTGGAAAGAGGATTAAAATGTCTTTCAGCCCACCGGCTGAGGGGCTATTAGAATGATGTAGTGTCACCTGGGGTTGTGAGACCTCTGAGTCGTGTCTGATTAATGAGTGTCCGTATCCCCGCCTGTTCATGCAGATCTGATGAGGTGACACTGCATAATCTCCACACCAGAATCACCTCCTCCTGCTCCTGCTGCTCCTCTCAGTCATCGCCGCGGATTTGCGTTCGCCGAAGCTGCGTCCCGGTGCCAGCGGGCCTGTGAGTGTGTGCGGGCGCGTGAGCGCGTGTGCGGGCGTGCGAGCGCGCGCGTGTGTCTCACTGTCCCCAGCCTCTCCTCCGCGCGACGCCTCAACCATCGCCTCTGCAGCCTCACGGCGACCAGCAGCAGCGGCAGCTCGGCTCCAGGCTTCAGCACCGCGAGGCACCGACACTCCAGGCCAGCCACCGTGCCCGGCCCCCCCCCCCCCGCGGCTCTGCAGAATGATCCCCTGGATGAGAACTGAGGAGATGGCACAGGAGCAACTCGTGCATAGGCTCAGCACCGTCGTCTGCAACATAGGTAGGAGGAGCTGTCTCCATCTCTCCTGTCTGGATTGTGTGCTTTTCCTAGCAGCGTACAGATCGCTACCTGGTGAGGTTGGGGGGGGGTGATCCAGACAGCCAGTGATGTGAGGTACAGTGAGCGGGGAGATGTTATCATTCCTTCTGTCCTGTAAAATTATAGGTGAGAAGATGTATCATTGCAAGGTCAGAAAACAGGGACTGTCCAGTACATTCCTGTGAAAATGAGTCCCTCAACATTATCAGCAGCTCAGACAGGTACGAGCCGTGCTGAGGATTAACCCGACCGTGGAGAGCCAGCCGGCTGCTATGGCGATGTGCGGAACATCGGCGCAGACTAATAGACGTGGCTTTGGGATGGTCTTTGTAAATCAGCACAAGTCCTGGTACAGAAATGATCGCAGGACATGGACCTGGAGGGTGGCTGTTGCATCTGCATAAATCCTAAGGGGGGAGCAAACTTTTTTGTTTTTAGCCTGTCTGAGAATCCACCCCCCCCCCCAAAATGGGCCATCATCGTTAATTTCCTGAGCCCTCGTGTGATAGCTTGGGCTGTGGTTTGCGGTGAGGAAGGAGCAGGTTCTGCCTTGTCCATATCACAGGGGTGGTCTTGTGGTAAGATGTCGTGCAGTATGGTTTGTGACGAACAGACCCAGACAGGCTGACTCGTACATGAAGGATCACAGTGATGATTACTGTACATACACTAACGCCCTGCCTCTTGTATACCCCTGTGGCTCAGTCACACACAGACATGTATAGGCGCAAGTACAAACATACAAAACCATGCAGTCAAGTGCTTAGACAGATATACATGCACAGATACAGGTGTGTGCATTCACCCCGGTCAAACTACCTCACACTGTTAAGCCACAGCCCACTGGGATGATTTGGGTGTATGATATATAGTGTCTCCTTAAGAGTAATGACGTGAAGCAATTTCTCTCTGTCTGCTCCTGGAAGGAGCCTTCTGTTGTACCCTTGAACCTGAATTTCTGCAGTGAAACATCCAATTGTATAAATGGGTAGTTTATTAGTCACTTAAAGCATCAACTAAATGTAAGTTTGAATGAATGAATGTTACATGTCGTATATCTCGCTTTTCAAGACACCCAAAGTTCTTCACAGATGCAATGGGGAGCTCCTTGAACCACCAGCACTGTGTAGCCCCCACCCGGATGATATGACAGCAGCCATTCTGCGCCAGTACGCTCACCACACAGTAGCTAAGCTGGCGAAGAGGCAGGAGAGAATTCACCAGTTAGATATAGGAGAAGATTTGGGTTTGAGGTTCAACAAGTCAACCATAGTTAACTAGTAGTTCTTTGTTGAATAACAAAAAGCATTTCGTCTCTGAAGGAGGATCAACTTCAGACTGGCTGTTAGTCTTAGTTTAGGCGACAGCACTGGTTTAGTGACAGCTGCCAGTGATCGAGCTGGCATATTTGAACAGAAGGTGGAGCTGGGCTGTGACTCCGGTTGGTGCAGTCAGTCCTATCTCCTTTGGGTGGAGACTCAGTGCTTTGTTAGCTTAGTGTCTACAGCTCATTTGTGTCGACACCAGAGTCTGGCAGATAGGAGGTAGATAGAAGTCCGGGAAGGTTGTGCGTGAGCTAAGTAATGCTCTCCGCGCGGTGAACACATTAATAGCTCGGATGAGGTGTCGTCTCTCGCGTGTGGGTGAGTGGGTGGCGTGCCCGGCAGGGCTGACGTCCTGAAGGAGCTTCTGTATCCCGCCATGAGTGATGACCGCCGTGAGACATCGGGAAGCAAACTGCCCTCACTTTCCACCATCTCGCCATCTGAGAGCCTCCTAAACATCTCAACTCACCAGCGGCAAAGAGCGGATGACCGGTGTGGAGATGCCCATGATTTTAGCTCTGCTGACATGGTGACGTTTTGAGGGTAAGGTTAGCTGGTAGGAGAAGGGAGGTGGGGGTTAGGGGCTTTTAAAGATAGAGATTATCTGTGTCTGCTGTGACCTGAAGAATTGAGAAGAATTGATGAAGTTTTTGCATGAGCTTTTTTGTGAATGTCGGTATTGTATTCTTACATCATGCCCTTTTCAATACAACCCTCCTGATTTTAATTTTAACAGCATCATAGACCATCATGGCAGTTTGTGTTGTGTAGCAGAGTAGGAAGGACAGGAAGGAGAAGCCAGAAAACAACAGGAAAGATGTGAAATGATGAAAATATATCTTGTGCGCTGGCTTTGGTCGGAAGACCATCTGGCTTCCAGAGCCCCCAGGCATGAACATCCATGGTAACAAAGCTGATCTTTCCACATTCAGCAAACATCCCGCTTTCCAGGCAGCCACGGTGCCTTTAACCTAAGCGGTTGTACAGTTGTTCATAGACCCAGTTGCTCGGCTCAGTAATTCAGCCAGAGGTAGGCCAGAACCCGCCTGGGATATGAGGCGGCAGCTTGGAGGTCTCCAGCCTGTGGGTTTAACCACTACGCCGCCCCCACTGGCCCTGCTTAGGGGGCATTTTGAGGACTCAAGTCTGGGAAGTGCTGATGCTTTTTTTCCCTGCATGACGCAGCACACAGCAGGACCTCAGCAGCCCAGGATTAAACCTTTCTGCAGCACCAGCACGTTTTTTTATATATATAATATATAACCTCTTCAGGCTTGCAGATGTTTTTTTTATATATATAATACATAACCTCTTCAGGCTTGCAGATGTTTTATTTTTCAATCTAGTCGGTTTCCAGGCCCGAGGGGATTCAAACTGAAGCAGAAAGACATCGCTGGGGGCGGAACTGGGGCGGCAGACAGGCAAAGCCCGCTCCGTGTTGACCTGGGGGGGGTGGGTGAGCCAGAACGTATCTGATCTGGAGACCTGCCTGTGAGTCAAATGTGACTGGAGAGACAGAGGCAGTGTGTGCAGTTATATATAATCTAACAGTAGTGTATTAAGGTAACATGGCATGTTTAAACCTGGTGTTTCTGCTGGATCTGTTCATATGAAGTTGCCCAACCAACAGTCTTCTCATAAGACGTCTGTGTCCTTAACCGATACGCCCCCTGCTGCTCAGTTCGGTGTTCACTTTTTGATCACAACAAAGATTGTGATCCTTAGCTAAAGAAATGGTGGACTGAAGTTTGAAAAATATTTCAAAACTTAATAATTTCTGGGCCCCATCCATGCGTGGTGGCACTGTGGGCACTGTCACTTCACGTCACTCTGGTGGCTCCAATCTCACCCCTGATTTTTTTTTCTCTTGCAAAGTAATTACCCAGTAAATATGTAGTAAATTATAATTTATTACTGGTTAATTACCACAGGTAATAAGTAGATATACACAAAGAAACTACAGCTGAAATACTCAGAAAAATCTCCACTATTACCCTTTAACCCAACCATGAGGTCGTGACCAGTTTGGGTTGGTAATAATACAATTGCGTACCGCCAAGGGGAGTAGGCAACCAGTTCTTAGAAACACCTCCTCTGTTACTCATCAACTCAACTTACAACTGTAGTTATCCAAGGTTTACGTTGGTAACAGCCCAAGTTTAATTATGTACTATCTAGAAATTAAGACGGTACTTTCCAATATATGCCTTTTTCTTACATAGTTATTGTTCATGGCTACAGCCATTTATAAAGGGTTTATTCAATTTTACCGTATACTTTCCTTGTAAGACCTCCCGGCAGGCGCTGTGTTCCTCTAGCGTCATGCTACGTCTTCTCAAATACTGGGTACGTTCTTGCAGATGTTTGTACAGTTTACTCGGTAAGGAAGCTGACACTGTACTGTAAATGGAAGCCTTGTCTGTTTCCATGGTATTGCCAGAGTTAAAGGGTAATAGAGGAGATTTGCCTACGTTTTCTAGCTGTAATTTCTCTGTACCTGCTTATTACCTGTCGCAAGTATCCATCCATCCATCTTCTGTAACCACTTGTGCTATTCAGGATCGCGGGGGTCAGAAGCCTATCCCAGAGGCTATGGGTGCAAGGCAGGGAACGGCCCAGGATGGGGCACCAACCCATTGCAGGGCACAGTCACACACACCATTCCTGTGGTAATTAACCAATAATATACTATAATTATATAAGGGGCCCGTAAAAGGAAGGATATCGATTTCAGTGGAAGCACTTTGGGTTCCTCCCACAGCCCAGAGACGCACAGTTTGATGACCTGGCGCCTTCTGGTTGCTTGTGGTGTATGAGCTTCAGCACCTGCGTCCCTGTAGCCCTGCTTGTGCCCCATGCTGCCTGGGACTGCTGCCAGGCCTCTTTGAGTCCTGGGTTTGAAGATCCCCTCCGCCCAGGAAGCCGGGGTCTGGTCGTGATGATGTCATGACGGACCAGTGTGGCTTTAGCCTGGTATAATAATGACTTCTGGCTGTTGTCGTGTTCCTGCTCTGGAGATGACCGATTTCCTTCTGCTCGTGGCCGAGTGCCGCCCTGCTCGCCGAGGCCACGGCCGTCGTCACGGACTTAGGGAAACGAAAAACAGGCGGAGCAGGTCACTGGGCTCTCCGACAAGTGCAAATAACAGCGTTGGTAGTGACAGTGACAGAAGGCCACTGAGGTGAAACAGACACTTTACAGGGCCAGGGTGTGCGTTGACATGTTGACGTACATCGGAAACTTGCTGTAGCATTAAACGTTGAGATTTTTCTGGTGTGTCTCTGGGATTAAGAACCTTATCAAAGTGGATGATGACTGGGATCATGTGATGTGACTGCTGAATTGTGATTGGACAGTGGGTGGGACAGCATGTCTAGTTTGGTGTGTGGATTCTCCTGTGGTAGCATGAGGCATTTTTGTCATCTATCATTTGTTTCCAGTAGTTTCCACTGCGTTAGGGGCAGAAAGGGGATGCAGTTATTGCGTGTGCAGCCTTGTGTGAAAAATGTGCGCGAGACAGTACTGTCACCAATGTCTTTGAAGTGATGGAGTCCTTCCTGTTATCCACCGCCTTTTGGCTCATGTCCACCCTTGTTGGCGAAGTGTTCAGTAGAGTAGCCATGGAAACACATCTCTGTTGCGCTTTTTAATGACTGTGTGCTTTTTCTTAACGCAATTCATCTTCACGTGCTCTTTTTGTTTTTGGCTTCCTTCACATGGCCTTCAGATCTTCTCTGGGAGACACTACATCTCACCTCCCTCTTGACATTCAGACCCACGTCTGTGCCCATGTTATCCTTCCACCACGCAAGGAGCCCCACCCACTCCACGTAGTTCCACCTGATTGGATGCCTCATTCCACAGACCTCCCAGCACTGGCCATCTGATAAAATGAAAAGCTTCTGCAGGGAATGCCAGGTTCTTACACACCTGGGGTTTCTGCAACTTGGATTTATTGAGGCAAGACCCAAGACTCTGGATTCATAGGTTCAGTGATTCTTGGCTGTGCTATGCTACTGACTCTTTCTTGTTTAATAATTCTTTGGCATTTTAGATGTTTTAATCGCACAGTGGAAATCATTTATGGATGTGTATACAACTACTGCATAGTGTCTTTAACTGTTCCATATGTGTCCTTGTTCAAATATCCACCACTCTCTGGATTGTATACATTATTCTGTGAGCTCCGATGTCTACAAGCACAAAACAGTGCAGGCGAGCAAAAGCAGGAAGGGCTTTCAGAAACTAGGCAAAGGTGTGCCTATTTTGGGAGTCCTTCCTCACTCTTCTGCACCCTCTCTGTTCCGCTTTCTGTCCTCTGTCCTGTCCCAGGAAAGATGACATCCAGGGACCAGTTCTAAAAATGCTTTGCACACCAAAACAGGGGCTGCTTTACAGGAGATGTTTCTCCGGGTTGATGTTTGAGGGAGAAAGAGAGCACGAGTCGGTCCATGAGGTCAAGAGCTTGCAGCTTTTGGCTGTGGTTTTGAATCTGAACTGGCCTTGGTGTGGAGGGAATCTGACATTTCGAAATGCAGTTTTTAATCCTGATGCTGCTCGTGTCTAAATAGACGCTCCTGGGGAGATCAGTCTCGCATGGCTGGGAAACATGGAAAGATGGAGAACGAGTGGGCTTTGGCGGCATGCACACAGCAAGCTTGGCATTTTCCCTCCCATGACAGGATATGTGCACGTATGCCTCTGCGTGTGTGTGGGACTGCGTGCCCGTCTGCATGTGACTGTGTGCCTGTCTGCGTGGGACTGCGTGCCCGTCTGCGTGGGACTGCGTGCCCGTCTGCGGGTGACTGTGTGCCCGTCTGCATGTGACTCAGTGCCTTTTTTTTTGTTTGTTTTTGACTGGCAGTCAGTAATATGGTCATAAGTTGTTAGTCCCATGACTTCCTGTGTGGCCTGAGCACCGAGGGCATTTTTCACTTGCTCCTCTTCCTCCTTCCTTTCTATAAATCACTCATCTCGCTGAGCCACCCTCTCGCTTCTCCTTCTCCCTACATAAAAGGGCTTCTGAGGGGGGGTGAGGGCGACTCGCGTCCATCTAGCCCCTTCGGCTGCATCTGGGTCCCATCCATCCACCGTGAGGTGAGTTGGGGGCCACGGGTATCATCAGTACTGTTAATGTCACATCCTTACTGTGTGTGTGATGAGCATTAGTGGAATTTGTTGGAACCTTAATGGGGGGGGGGGGGTTTCATTTTTTTCTGCCTCTTTTTTTTTGGAGTGGCATAAAGCCCCTCAGCAGTCCAAGGAGCTGTTGTCTGGGACCCTTTTTCCGCTGTTTTTCCGGAGCTTGTCCGTGTGCCAGCGCTGCCCCTCTGGGCCGCCGCTTTTCAGAGCCAGTTGTGTGAGAACCGTTCCCAACAGACCCCGTCACCGTGGCGGGAGACCGCGTGAGCCGATTGGCCGGAGGGGCCACAAGGGGGAGGAGATATTCAGTGTGTGTCTGTGTATGTGTCTGTGTCTGTGTGCATGAGTGTGTTTGTGTGTGTGTGTATGTGTCTGCCTGTCTGCGTCTGTGTGTTTTATGTGTGTGTGTGTGTGTGTAGGTGAAGGACATGGGCAGCCCTGTTAGGGAGAAATCTTCAAACTAAATCAGAAGAACAGATGAAAACTTTTTGCTTTGTTTGGCTTCTGTGAAGATTTAGGGGTGTGGATAGTCAGTTACAGCGGCATAATAAATATAAAGTTATTAAAGCGTGTCTGTGTGTGTGTGTGCTTTGTGTGTGTGTGTGTGTCTGTGTGTCTGCTGTGTGTGTGCGTTTCTCTGCGTGTGTGTGTGTCTGTGTGTCTGCTGTGTGTGTCTGTGTGTCTGCTGTGTGTGTGTGCATGCATGTCCCTCTGACCGCTATCTATTAAGTTTGTGAGGCCATTTCCTCAGGCAGGGGGGTTGCTGGTGAACTGGTGCCTCTTCCTCCAGGCTCTCCCCCTGCTGGGGGTGTGGCCATGGCGTGGTGGGAGGGGGGGGGGGTGGCGCACAGACAGGCTCCTCGGAGCTGCGCACACACTGGCCGGCCCCGCAGACGCTACCGGCTCCCGCTCCTGTCTGCGCTCGACAGGAGCCCCGATGCTCAGGAGGACGAGGAGGCGGTCCAACAGGAGGCCCAGCGGCACGGTTCTGCTACCCCTGCTGACGCTGAGGCGCCGTGAGTCGGACCCTGGCCTTCGAACCAGGGCCCCTGCTTCAAAGAGTGTGTGGCTGTTTGTTACACTGAGCCTGTATGTGTGTGTGTGCGCGTGTGTGTGTGTGTGTGTGTGTGTGTGCGCGTGTGTCCTGTCCTTGTACAGCCTTTAGAAAGATTCAGGAGTGTAGCTATTGTAAAACGTTTGAAACCTATGCTGCTGTGTCTTTTTTTAAAGTTCTGTGAGCTTGGCAAATCGGGGGATGTTTCCAGCGATTCTGCATGTCTGCATGGAGACATGGTTCCTGAGTTTTTCCGGCAGTCGGCTCATCATCTCTGCCTGTTAGCGAGTCTGGGATCCCGAGTAGATACCCCACAGCCCCGTCCCACTGTTTTCCTCTTCAGACGCTGGGAGACCCATTAGTTCAGAATGAAAAATCAAAGGCTGAGATGTTCCCCTTCTGCGTAACGCCTGCCCTTATGAATTCGTATTCTGCCGTGTGACACGCGCTCATCGGGATGCTGTATTTACCCAAAACCCCAGGACGTGTCCTTAACCGACGACACGAGAGCTTCGGAGTGGCTTTTTTGTGCTCTTTGGAGAGCTTCTCGACACGCTGACGGGATGCTGGCTCAAAATACAGGATGTCTCTCATCCTGCTTTTTTTTTACATATACAAAGTCAGCACGTGGTTTCTGTGCAGATAGCACTATTGAGGGTTACTGCATTCAGGTGACGACGTACCAGCGGTACCTGAGTCTCCAAGCATGATTTTTTTGGAGTGCGTCCTTGAAGCTGGCTTGTTGAGAGCCGTCTTGAATAGCTTTGGACGGTCCCACCTCTATGATTTCTATTGCACTGCATCACGACGTGAATGAACGCAGAGAGCGGCGTTATCACCTGAGCGAGTGACGCAGGTAAATGAGTCAGGGAGGGTAGCCGAGGGTAGCAGGGGAGTGGTCAGGTCGGGGGGGGGCTGCACAGGCTCCACCTTTCATCACCTTTTGTTTGGGAGAGAGCCACCTGGAACAGGAGTAGGAAGTGCTGAAAGTCACAGCGTGGAAAGGTTGTGGCGGCTCGAGCTGCAGTCGCTGCCTGCCGCTTGGCTCTGAATGAGAGCCAGAGGGCAGAGGGCCGCCGTGGAGGAGGACGGCCGTCCTCTGAGCCGAAATCCTGGGGAGATGGCTGCGGAGGTGGGGCCCCAGGTGCTAGATGTGTACCTGCAGCCCATGGAGGATGGAGGAGGCTTTGTCCGCATTTGTCTGGAAGAAGTGAGGAGTTACCACAGATTCTCCCAGTCCTGCCACTGGCTGCAGAGTGAGTGAGAGTCGACCCCATCTCTGCTCGAGGTGGGCAGGGACCCCGATTTGTTTATAAATACCATGTTCAGTCAGTAGAGACGTGAGGTCCGAGGCTCACTGGCCTTGGGTGCTATAATTCGATGTTTCTTTGAGTTTTTTGGATTTCCACGCATGACATTTTTTATCACGGCAAGAATGCTTGAGTCATGTTACGTCAAGGTTTCATTCTGTGCAAAAGTAGTTAGGTTGAGTGTTTGGCCCAAATCAGTAGATGACTGAGATGATGAAAGCAATGTGTGGCACTAAACTTATACAGTGGAGCATTGTTTGGTGGTTTTGTGTGGATTTGTTTAACAAGAAAAACACTGTGCATGGAGGTCTAACGAGGAGAATGATCCCATTTGGAGCTTTTGCTGAAGTGAAGCAGACGCCGTGATACGAGCGGATGGGTGAAGGGTTCAGTCTGTTGCTGTTTAGCATGCGGCAAGAGCATCCTGGCAGTGTCAGCTTTAAAGTCAATAACACCTGCCTGCAAGTTGTTTATTCCACCGATAGAGCTGCTGTATCATTCCACGGTGGAATCGACATGGTAAAAACACTGGCTAGGCTCATCTTCACCTGCTTTCTGTGCTGTTTTAGCTATACAATTCTCCCAGAAAGACACAGAAATACTCAGGGTTGCACAACTCTAGTCTCTACCAAAGCTCTATGCCTTAATCGACTGTAGGTTTTTTTTTTTAGGTATTTTAATGGCGCCTGTATGACCGATATTTTTACAACTTTGCATGTTGTACAGAAGTACGCAGAAAAGTATTTTAGTCCTCCTGCCTTCCGAACGGCAAAATCCCCTTGGCTGTTCGTGCTTCCCCTCAGGCTGAAGAAGGCTCCTTTGTTGGTAAGCTGCGCTCTCTGGCTCCTTACAACCCTCTGGGATCTGGTCGCCATCTCCCAACCTGGTGCCCCCTTCCTGAACTTCCCCAGTTGTCAGTGGTGATCCATCGACGCTTCCTGTCCAGCCACTGTGCTGAGCGGTTTGTGGCCGTGGTTAAAATTGCCGGGATCATCCCCATTTGATGATCGCCATGGGAATGCCAAGCTGGTGAAATGTGCTTACTCCTGCCCAGGAAGGAAAGCAGCCACGTCTATATCACGCCAAAAGCCTGGGCTACTGAGACGGGAAAACAGCACGTTGTAATTGGTCTCGATGGATTTCTGTCCTAATCAAGAGGCGTTGTGCTATCTGCAACAAAGCTGGAAACCTCAGAGTATTTCAAGCTGTTAAAATGCCAAATTTTATCGGAATAGCTTGACCGATAAAGCATAGTTTCACTGCTTATTTTTGAACAAAATGCAGATAATCAATCCCTGTCCATCTCACGCAAGGGACGGTTGAGGGAACACTTGACTTCTTTGTAAACAATGCTGCTTCAGCTTACATTTTGCTATTCTTAAATGCCAAGCTGAATGAGCGTTTCTGCAGGTCACTTCTAGCTGTTGGGGCTGGGTTTCTGTGCTTAAAGCTTATCTGATGTGGAGAGATTCGTCTCTGTTCATTTTTGCAGATTTCGGTCCGCTGTGACTTCATAACTGAGGCCTGGAAGCAATTCTAACACAAACACATTTGTAATTTGATGATTAAAAATACAGCCAGGCTAATTGCGAATATTAGGGGAAACGACGAACGAATGTTTCACTTTCTAAAAAACAAAAGGGACTTTGATTAGTCATCAGATCCCTCCAAATGGTTCCTCTTTCAGTTTGATCATTAAACTGACAGTTATTGCCCGTAATTTCACTCATCCTGCTCTGGGGAAATCCAAAAATGCTGGATTCTTTTAAGATGTTTATTTGAGATCCCTATTCATATGATGAGCCGCATGTAATTAATGACCTACTTCTCCGATTGGTTTGCATACAGTTCAGGGAAGTGATTGGTTATAGGGCAGAAGTTCACTAATTCAGTTTTCAGAGCAGCTGAGGTACAGTTACCTTCTGCGGCAGGAAACATGAAGACCGTCCAGAACTGACCGAGGCGTCTGGATTTTTGAAAATCCCCCACATAAAAAAAATGGTGGGTAATATGTAGCACGTGGTGGACGTGATAAACAGCCACTGCTGGCAGCTGACCGTGTGTTTATGTCAATGAGGAAGATAAGCAAAGTGTTTTCTTCCTAGTTCTCAAGAAGCTCCCTCCTCATTCCCACCTATGTCACCCTAGAATCCGACGTGACCGAGCCTGAGAAATAACTGGAAAATCATGACGGCATCTGAGAGTGAGGAGGAGACCCTCTTTTGGGGTTAACAAAAGCAACAGAACATCAACAGACACATAGAGGTCTGGGAGGTTCCTTTTGTTTTTGTTTTTTTTTTTTCGGAGGGGGGTATTATTTTGGATAATAAAAATTATTTAAAAGTTTCTTGTACTGCACACAAGGTAATATTTTGTCTTCTGGAAATGTCTGGGTCACTTCCTGGTTTAATGAGCTTTCAGTTCCTGTCTAGTCAGCAGTTGAAGCTACGGTCTTGACATCTAAAATGTATCAGAGGGGAGAGAAAAACGAGTCTCCATCTGGATGGCTATTTTTAATTTGTATAGGTGGAGGGATATTGTTGTCAGTTTTGTAGTGTTGCAGGCTGTGAAACTGCTGCATTTCCTCTTCCTGTATCATGTCAGGGGAAAGAAGCTAAATACAGAACTGCTTAAAGCAGTGTTTCCCAATCCGGTCCTCGGGGATGCACAGATAGTCCACGTTTTTGCTCCCTCCCGGGAGCTGGGAGGGAGCAAAAATGTGGACTGTCTGGGAGGGAGCAAAAACATACACTGGCAATGGGTCCCCCCTGACCAGATTGGGAAACGCTGGCTTAAAGAAATAACAACCAACTGATATGTCCAGTTCCTGGTGTCCTGTCCCGCCAGCCTGAGAGGTGTCACTCGCTTGGTCACAGCTGGGACTGAGGTGCCCGCTAGCTTTTGTCCTCAGAGCATCAGATAGGGACAGAATCCTGCTGCGGTGAATCCGCGCTACCGCTGGGATACCGCCAAAGTCGGAGATGGTCCGTTAAATGATTTGTCAAATGTGTCCTGTCCTGGCAGGGTGGACGAGTGCTGATTTCCGCCCAGTGCATCTACAAAAGACAGACTGTGGATGGTTTCCTGAATTTAATTCCTCAAAAATTAAATAAATGTCATCCTTAGGAAGGTTGCCAGGTGTTTCAAGAAGTACTCAGGTGATTTGACTTCATGTGCTTGGCTGGCAAAAAGCGAAAGAGGATTTGGATATTTACATCTGAACCTTTTTTTAGAAAAGATAAGCCTTTATTCGCCAGTGCTTAGTCTCGAAGGTATGATAGATGATCGTGTCCCACTCTAATAAATTGGACAGATTTAAAAAGAAAAAAAGCTGTTACTCATTGGACACATTATCATCGGATGACACCATTATGCCGAAACTGATACGTGACACCAGCATCGCCGAAAGGAAAGCATGAACGACTTCTTTGGTCTTTTTTTTGGGAAGGCGAGAGTCCCGTTGATTTTCCCACCAATTGTGAAAGTGGCTGCGTGTCTGTGTCAGAAGCACAATGGTGGTCCTGTTCATTGTGACCGAGAGGGGGGCTCAGGTGATGGGGGTTTCGTTCGCGGCTGTGCGAACACTGGTTCTCAGTTTCTGCTCGGTGTATAAGAACATGGTTCATTATCTCTTAGGCCTAGCAATGAGGGCCCAGCCTTCTTCCTCCCCATGGAGCCAAATTCATGCAAATGCTAAAGCAGGTCTATAGTCAGGTGATCCCGGTTTCCCAAGGAATCTATAAATGGAAGTATTGACTGGCTATCAGTGGCATCAGGCTGGCCGTTCTGTGATCTCCTCAGTATGTTGACCGTGAGACCGTCCCTGGCCAAGCTGAAACCCAAGAGTGGAGCAGTTCTGAATGCTGTCAATGGCTCATTCAGGGTGTAATCCACACCAGACCATAGCCACCTGAACTGCGGAAGGAAAGCGGTGGTGGTTTTGGTGGCCTGGTGGGCGAGATGGTTGCCTCTGTGAACGTCCTTGAGATCTTTGAATGGGAAGAAACCCTGAACATAATCGCTTGGCGTCATTCATCAGTCTCAGATTCCAGGAGCTGGATCTTCAAAGGGGTTTCGCCTCTCAGACATTTTGAAGTTTCTGTCCCAGACCGTTTCCCCCCAGGGAAGACGAAAGTGCCCACCGAGCAATCTGACAGCGTCAGGAAGCTGACAATTACAGACCTCACCCATTTCCTGTTTGGGGGCCGCGTGGCCGGTGCCACGGAGAACATGTGCGTCGCTGACGCTTACCACGCCAGAGTCCAAAGTTGCTTACAGACTGCCCTTATGGGGGAGGTCTGGGTATTAAGAATTGTGGCACGAGAGGGTTTTTGGATGGTGGTAATTGCATGACAGGGGAGGGTTCTGTCTGATGCATATTGTATCAGAATATTATCAGCCTGTAGTTGGGGGAGAGACCTCAGAGAAGGACAGGAATGAAGGAAGGGTTCGTTTTTGGCTGCCCGCATGTCCTGCCATCTAGAATGCTAAAGAAGGCGATTTTGAGACGTTTCAAAGGAGCAACATGGGTTTAATGCGCAATTTGGTAACCAGTGTCAGATATCAGTTTCGGCGTAATGGTGCTATCCGATGATAATGTGTCCAATGAGTAAATTTCGTGCTTTCTGACAAGGGCCTGAGTCACCTGACCTCGTAATTCCCCGGTTTGGAGCGCAGACCTGCCTTCAGTCAGTCTCGATTATCACAAGACGCATTGTACACTGATTTCCAGTGGACCTGAGATCGTTATTAATTAAGCTTGATTGAGTTGTTGGTTACTTCACCCGGCAGGGGAAGTAATTTTCCAACCGTATCAGGAAATGAGGTAGAACCAAACCTTTGATATCCCAGCATTGTCTCCACATGATCTGTCCAGACAATTCCATGGAGAATCCAGGGGTGCTTCAAATGTGACCGAGGAACGGTCCAGTCCTCTTTCATAAACGCGCACTGTGTTTCCCCCTCCCTGACTCTGTCTAGTTCACAGCGATAAAGACCCACTTGGCCAGTTCAGGGTGCCTGTCAACCTCTATTCTTGGCCACGCATGGATGATGTCATCCTCCATGGATGATGAGCCACTTAGCCCCTCTGAGCATGCGAGAGGGACGCACTGCCTTCTGAGGCATTAAAGCAGCCAATACGAGGGCTTTTAAAGTATGATTCAGCAGAATCACCAGGAGAGCGTGTGCAGCTGCTCTGCTTTCCTAATACAGTTAGGTCATCTTCCCCAGTGAGGCTCCCCTTGGCTGGGTGAGCCCATTTCTGTGGCGTGCGTCTACCCGGGAGCCGTGTTGACAGTCTTAAATCAGATGTGCTTGATGGTGACGCACCATTTGGCTGTAACTGAAGTGATGCTTCACTAGTGCTTCAGGTTATACAGTGTAAAAATTGCCTTCATACAGTTACATGTGCAGCACTGTACAGTAGCCAGACTACTGGTTGTTATGCATGTATATACACTGGAGACTACTTTTCATAAAGCTGTTTAGGCACCAGGGAGGTGACATAAGATAAGTCGCATTACCTCCAACCAGGAGAGGCCAGTAAGTTCATGGTTCTTGCATGCATCTTTTCTCTCTTTTTACTCAAGCGGTAATGTCCTGGGGGACTGTCCGGATGTCTCCCCAGTTTTTTAATGCCAGCGACATGTAGTAAAGAGGCACTGAAGGACACGGTGTATCTGCCTAGGACACCTCTTCCGCTCTAACCTGTGGTGTCACCCTGAGGAGAACGTCAGCGGTCAGAGCTAATCCCAGCTAAGCACCTTTACCGTCTCCGGGTTTATCTCCGGTTGTAAACAGAAGTGGAGTCCACTCTCACACGATGCCCGAGCAACTTCTGTCGCTAGGGTCTTTGTTTCCTCAGCAGTTGAAGCATGAGAGCGGGATCGAGTTTCCATGCAAATTCCATCTTCATAGGCATATTTTAAATGCCGACTGTTGCGCCGTTGAAGGGAACCAGACAGCTGGACTCGAGTCAGTTTTGTCACAGTAGACAGTAGAATGCGATTTTTTTCTCACAGGCACCTGCCAAGACACCTAAAATGTTTAAAGGAAAAAATGCAAATACGAAGTGGTTAGACAGCTTTTACTGATTAGCATAAGGTTTGCGTGCCTTGGCACCTTAGCGGCCACCCAGCCTTTGCCCCCTCCCTGTAGTTTTGATATATTCCCCCCCTGGTTTTTTTTATGGCAGTTTTTTGTGACGCTTAAATGTGTGTAATGTGCTGATGCAAGTGATGCTGCGTTTAATTAGTCAGCTTGGGCTCTGCTTCTCTACAGTGCTGTTGCTAAATCTTCACTGCTGGACATGATATAAAAATGAATGGAACTGAACTGAAAATGTGAGAAAATGTGTAAATAAATCAACAAAAAAACATGGTCGGTTTTACCTCATTGTTTTTCTTTGGGTATTTATAACAGTGTTTCGTAGCCCAGTCCCCGGGAGCCCCCATACAGTACATATTTTGCTCCTTCCTAAGCGGGTAGGGAGCAAAAACATAGACTGTCTGGGGGTCCCAGAGGACTGGATTAGGAAACATTAATTTATATTGTACCAAACAAGTTCCGTAAGAGTGTTGTTACTGCGGTGTATTTATCGGGGATATATTTGCATATTTGGCTGGTTTAAACCGTCAGGAGCAGAACAGTGTTTGTTTCACTTAGGACGACTTAGCTGGCCTGGGATCTGCCCTGGGGCCCACAAGCACTTGGGGATCATGCGACGTTATCATGTGCGAGCTCATGCTGTGTTCTTAATCTCGCTCAGCTGATTTATCTGAGTATTGATTGCAGTTGTATTACTCCCTGGCTGCCCACTTTATCTCTATGGCAACCTTTGTCAGCCCACCCGAGACCACACTCGGTACTGCCAGATGGTGTGGCCGTGCTGGCAGATTTTTGTGGATGTGTGACTGTAGTGTTTTTCTGCCTGCTCTCCAAATTAATCCCAGAACGCCCTCCTATATGAAGCAGTATCCTACGAATATGTGGGATCTGTCTCCCTTTGCAAGAATTACAACTTCCAGAAAGTCCACAAAGCAATTTAAGCCCCGCCTCCTCAGTACATGCTCACTGCTCATTGGCTGCTTTTCATTCTATTGAAGTGCAGGATCTTTTTAATCCCTTGTTCCCACTGGTCTGTCTTTGGAGCAGATGAGTATTCTGGGTTCACGTTGCAGCAATAGAAAATGTGTGTGTGTGTGTGTGTGTGTGGATTATGTTTATATTGCATTGTGGGGACCAAATGTTCCCCACAATGTAATAAAAGCCTGTTATTTTGACGTTGTGAGGCCCATTTTTCAGGTCCCCACAGTGAATGCAATTGAAAAACTAAAAATGCCAAAAGTCTCGTATTTTGCTTGGTTACTTATGATTAAAGTTAGGGCTGGATAGGGGTTGAGGTCATCATGTTGGGATTAGAGTTTTCCCCATAGAAATGAATGGAGAGTCCCCACAAAGAGATAATTACAAACCTGAGTTTGTGTGTGTGTGTGTGTATGTGCGTGTGAGAGAGAGAGAGAGAGAGAGAGAGACAGAGAGAGCGAGAGAGACACAGAGAGAGAGAGAGAGACACAGAGAGAGAGAGCATTTATGAATACAGAAAAGAGGGGTCTCCACAGTAGTGAAGTGGAATTCCTCCACAGTTCTCTGGGAAACACAAAGTTGCTCCCCCCACCCCCCAGCCCAGAAAAGAGGCTCTTTCTTTGTGGAGTAGAATATACCCCTCCCCAAAACACTGCCCCTCCCCACACAGCCACCTGTGTGAGCGGCTGCCTCAGACACTGGAGCGGAAGCTATTGGTTGTAGGTGCTGTGGCCCCGCTGCTGGGGGCTGCCCTCTGCAGCTGTATCCCCCAGGGCTGGGCCTGTCACCCGATCAGCCGCCTATTATTAAACAGGGGGCCTCCAGCGGGGAGGTGCCTGACGGACGGCGGCGTTGGCACTCGCATAGCCAGTCCTCCCTTTATCACAACTTGATCCTCTCAGGCTGCTCCTCAGTGTGAGCGATTAGCACCAGGAGCTTCTCTCATCGAGCTCAGAGTCTGGCATGGCTTCATTTCTCCCCGGCACACTGCTTGAACTGTGGTTCCTTCCTCTACCTGAGCGGGGGGTCCCCGTGTGACTGTGCGTGGGGGCAGACGGGACTCGAAAGAGGGAGGGCGACTGGGAGATGGTGTCGGATTTCCCCTGTGCGCTTGTGAATTCGAACTTGAACGGCAAAGGAAGATGGATCCCCGGGTCTTCCCGTGCCCTGTCGGAGCTGAGTGGCCCGGACTAACCAGACTCTGCCTGAGTGTGTGGGGCTCTGTGTGAGGTCATGCGTACCAGGCTGTAGGTGAACCCAAGGGAGACCAACAACCAACATGGCCCAGAACCGTGTCTCCCAGTTGTGCCAGGACATCACTAGGCTGTGGATGCAACTTAGTCGCGTTAAAGGTATGCACGCCCTATTGGTCTCTCTGCTCTGTGCCTCACTGGGCCCTGCGATTGCCAAAAACCCTTATAAAGGGAGGTGCCACCTGCAAGTCAGACTTCCATGGCTAGATAACATTACCAAAGCTACGGGGCACTAGCTTCTTTGGCATTCATCAACAGTACGTCTTTTCCACCAGTGTTGTTGTCTTGGTTGTAGGACAACCTGTTGTTTTTATGGTCTTGATGTAACCACAGTAATGTTCAAATACATATCATTCAGACTTTAATTGGTACTTGTTTGTTGGAAACTCGATCCCACGGGTCAAAGCTTACCTGCTCTCGTTCTTCAGTCAGTCTCACGCAAGGCTTTCCTGGTAGTTATCAGACGTGCTTGTCATCTCTGCAACAGCGCGACACTAATTCGCCGATAACCGTTGACTTGTCAAACAGTCCCTCTGTTCGGTGTTTACCGAGCAAACCTTGTCATTGAAATGGCGACAGGAAGTATTTGACCGTGTTTATGAAGTAAACTTTATTCTCTCCGTCTCTCTATGCGGGCTTCATGGGAATTTTCTTTTTCTGTAGCTGGCAAGGACCTGCCCCCCACAACACCAT
This sequence comes from Gnathonemus echidnorhynchus, assembly GCA_026776725.1. NCBI lineage: Eukaryota > Metazoa > Chordata > Actinopteri > Osteoglossiformes > Mormyridae > Gnathonemus > Gnathonemus echidnorhynchus. The sequence continues at coordinate 354,480 of JAODJU010000079.1, forward strand.
CTCCAATGTGATACTGGCACAAAGACAAGTTCAGTGTGTCACGTGTGCCACTATTGTGGACGTTAGTGTGTGTGTTTTTTCTGGGAGGGTGGAGTCGTTGAGGTCTGAGTATCTCCGAGACTCAGGTGTGGAACGTATAATAGAGCAAGTCACAGTATCCATACTGCTTGACCGTCATCATGAGGAAAGGGCAGTGTGGTTTGAAGGTAGACGACACGCATGTGGCAGACCGCCAAGTGGTCAGCCTAGAGGATCTCAACGAGGTTGGTCCCTCGGGCTCCGTAGTCGTGTCCCATTTCCAAGCTGGGGGACAGCTTTCCGGAGACACGTCCCATCCCGCCTGGCTGAAGTGCCGGGCCGTGATGAAGGGCGCTGTTGTCTGCCTCTGCTGGGGACAGTGCCTTCATTCAGAGCTGCGACCACTGGGCTGTGAAATGACACGGGCACTGGACAGACGCTGATGGCTCCCGCTGTGGACCGCCCTGACTCCCTGTAGGACTGGCCCACTTCACATCCTTTCCTCTGATGTCATTTCCTCTGCCCCCCATGCCATTTTTGAACATGGGTGCCCCACGGCCCCTCCCAGTCTCCATAATCCACTCCACGGGTTCTCCAAAGTCTGAGCACGGGGTGACTGGCGCAGTGCACTGCTGTGAGCTGGCGTGCACTGCAGCAGCATGTATGGAGAAGGCTGGCGAGTCCCAGAAGGTCAGTACTCTTGAGGAAGATACATGACGTCAGAGGCTCTAGTGAAGCATCCAGCTGTCACGCTAGAAGAAAGAAACACCTAAATTACAAATTCTAAGAAAGGTGGCGTGAACTGGGACAGCAAGGTAGTGCAGTGATTAGCACTGTTACCGCCCATCTGTGGGTCCAGGGTTCGAGTCTCTGCAATGGTCCCATGTGTGTGGAGTTTGCATGCTTTCCCTGTGCCATTGTGGGGTTTCCTGTGCATTTTCCAGTTTCCCCCCACAGTCCAAAAACATGCCGAGGGCAATTGGAGTTGCTTGTAGGTGTGGCTATGTGAGTGAAAGGTGTGTAGGTTTGCCTTGCGTTGGGCTGCCGACATCCTGAGTTTTTCCTTGCCCTGCGCAGTTTCCAGGAGAGGTGTCAGACTGCTATAACCATCGATGGGACAAGCAGGTACAGAAAATGGACGGATGGGTGTCAAAAATCACCGGCTTTCTTTGCGGTTCACAGCAGAATCATCCTATTTTGTTCATTCTGTGTTCATGTCACATGTGGTGTTGAAACATGAGTAAAACGGATACGTCTGCATCTCTGTCTGCAGAGACGTGGTTGAGAATGTGGAAATATATGCTGAGCTGTCAGACTGGGCCAACGTGGTGATTTCTTAGTGCATCTTGCAACCCATAATGCCAGGAGGAATAGATGCCTGTTTGCCACTCACTGCTATGCAGAGAATGCAGATAACGTAGAGTTGCCTTGGGTTGGAGATACCAGCTACGTCTGTGCTACCAAATGCCTCTCTGAAAGTTGGACTGGCTGCTCACAATCTGCTTTGGCTGCCAACTGTCATTCAAGTGCTCCTCCAGTTTTCTGGGGTGTTAGGAGGCTGTTTTAGCTGTTAAAATTAATTCAGTCTCTAAATCATGAAATCCTGTCGACTTGACAATTGCTGATGGTTTGTTTTGCTTTGTGAAGTCTTTGGAGTTAGTGTTTGGTTTTGCATTAAAGTCTCATTCGTCTTGCTGAAATCAGTGAATGACACAGTGAAGTAAAACCTCTCTAATTCTGGACTGTTACCTGTTCCCTGAGGGTGTGTTCTTCTGTGGCAAAAGAAACATGCTTGTGGTCTTGCTCAGACACGTTTTGAAATGATCGTTCTCCACACGTATGGGACTGTAAGAAGTGCTAGCATTGTGCACAAGGTTCCTGTATCCAGCCAGGAGCCGTTCAGATAAGGCGAGATGCACACGCCATGGCTGTCAGAACCTGCATCCCTCTGTTTTCTTCCTTCCTCAAGGACTCAAAGACCTTGACGTCGCTTTATGCCTCGGGACGCGACAGACCCTTCTATCCACTTTCTCTTTCCTCAGTCATTGTTATTCTGCATTCTTCCTAATGCAAGGGTGCAGAGCAGTCAGAGGACAGTGACGCAGTGACGGATGGTGGCCCTGGGGACCCAGGAGCATGTTAATGCCCGGGTTTACCCTCCAAAAAGTTCTGTTTAATACAATTTTAAACCTAGAGTTGAAACCTGGCACTCATTCCGTATTTTATAGGATTGTTCTGTACCGAAAAATTTCTTTTTTTTTTATCGTATCATCTGGGGAACCAACCCCCCCCCCACCTCGTTCCGGTTGACAGCCACACCATCACAGAAACAAGTCAGGGTCCATCTGGCCATGTTAGTGTGCTTCTGTTAGGAGAGTGCCCCCCCATACCTCATGGCCTCGGCCCCCTGCTCTCTTTCTCCTTCACTCTCCTACTGACTGCTGGAGTTTGGGAGGTGGTGAGATTCTGCTAGACGCTCTTAGCCCGTATCCTTTGCCGTACTTCAACACTGTCCCCCGTGAAAAGCAGTCTGTTGTAGGGGAGCTCTGCCTCCTGGTCGGGGTATTATCTGCCCCCCTTGGGGACTAAGACTTGGAGAGCAAGCTGCCTTCAGTACCTCCCTCAGCTGTTAAATTTTCCTTACAGCATTGCCAGAAGCCTGCAGGTCAAGCCTTTACACCTCTCTGTCATGGCATAGAGCTATGGAAAGCTTTTCATAAAGGACATAAATATTGATTGTTCTCAGTATGAGACTTCAGTACAGGAATGGTTTGTGGGTTAGATCTTTAATCTTTAAAGAGAAACGCATCAGTAGAAGAGCTCTTAATCCTGAGGGTGCTGTAATTTTGTGGAGTCCTTTCTCTAGAGGTCCTAACAAAGTGATTTGTTGACTGATCGCTGATTACATTGCCTATTTCATAGGTTTAGATGACAGGGAACAGCTAACTGTGTTTTGGTATTGCCTCTGGTGTGTTTGTATTTTGGGTTTTCCCAGCACTGTTACTAGTGATGAACAAAATGACACCACATGACCCATTTGCTGTATTTTCTGACCCAACTAGATGGTGCTCTTGGTTTGCTTTGGGACATGCTTTATGCCCTTTTTTTGAACAGACAGCACCATCTAGTGGGGTTAAAAAATACAGCAGATGGTTCATGAAGCATCAATTTTGCCAATGAATTATTTATAGATTTTGTGTTTTGCTGCATGGGGTGCAACTCAAGTCTCTCTGAGCTTTCTATGAATGTGCACGCACGTGGACTTTTGTGCATATTTGTATATGTATGCATCTTTAATTGTACATATGAGTGTGTGCGAACGTATGGGCCATCTGTTGCCGTTAGACCCTCTGGCAGCTGTGTCCCTAGTAGGGATGTGCAAAGCAGCCGGTATTTGTATCTGTATTTGTATTTGTTGAGGGGGGAAAACTATTTGTATTTGTATT
>JAODJU010000079.1:381551-398534 GCA_026776725.1 Gnathonemus echidnorhynchus
CGGGACTTTTGCTTGAGCGTCGACTTGTGCACATTGACGAGTTACAAGCCGGTGACTTAGACCAGTTTTACTGTATTCTACATATTATTCATTATTAATAATATGCACATTGCAATGTATTCCCGATTACTCAGAACTTGAAAGTTTCCAACCTCCTACTTAAAAAAGAACAGCTGAACGGAACGGATTCGTAATGCAAGTTTACTCAAGCAAATGCTAAATCCGTTAGCATTTGATGCTAACATGACACGGCAATTCTCACAGATTTGCCAGCAGATATTAGGACATAGGAAATCATGATGTACACTGTTAGTCATCTCTTAGGTTTATGATCGCTGTCACACCCAAACCTGGAAACGCCTTTACCGAGCTGACCCTCCTGCAGTGGAAAACCAAAGCGAGCTGGAACCGCTCTTCGCGGTACTGCTCAGTTCCTGCATGCCAGTGGAAAAGTGCCATGAGCGATAGCCGTACGCCTCCTTTATTTGAATATGAAAGGACGTTGTGTCGTCTGTAGGCCCTCCAGTACACTGTGAATCCATACGGAACCAAAACCCTGTCATGGGCCCAGAAAGGGCAGCCTGGTCGTGGTCATCGAAGAGCCAAAATGTGAACTGAAGATTCTCAGACTGACGACTGCTCCCTTTAACCTCCCCCAACCCCCACAGATACAGGCCCACCCATCTCCCTGAATAGGGTGAAATGGCTCAGTAGCTCCAGCCTGATGCAGGCCAGGAGGAGAGGTAAATCACCGCTGGCAGGGGTGTTCTTGTCTTCCTGGCCTGTCCTGCTCTTTCAGGAGATTCTGTGCACGCGAGAAATCTTATCTTTCCCATCCTCCTTTTGGTGTTTCGGCAATGGATGAACCTGTGATCTAACATTCGCCACGCCAAAAACATTCCAGTTTAGAGGCACTGGAATGTTTAGTGGAACCCAGAGTGTGATTTTTTTTTTTGTTTTATCTTCTCTGCGTGCATTCTTTGGTGAACATGATTAATAAAGTTGGTAAAATGCCCAGATCTGGGCAGCCCTATTGCAGTCCTGAAGATCACCACTGGTGTTGTGAGTTTATGATCCTACATGCATCCCATCCTCGGATGAACCAGGAAAGCAGGCCTTGGTGTGTTGCTGCTGTCATGGTTTGGATTGATGATCTCTGTTGGAGGTGCATGCGCTGCTTGTTGGGCACCCTTGACTCAAATTGGTGTGGTGTTCTCAGACTTGGCACTGTCATCCTGGGATCCCCGTGTCGTGTGGTTCCCTCTTGTGGATCCGTCCTCCACTTCGTAGTTCCCTGACTCAGTTCTCGATCGCAGCTCTGTCACCGAAGGGGGCGCACTCCCTCCCCCACCACAGACCCGTGCACCAGGTCAGCATATACCTGAGCACCGGAACATCACCATCAGTCATAATGAGCCCCTGCAGTAGTGTGGCACCTTGTCCCCCATGGTGGTGTATATGTCTGCATGCTGTGCGCGTGTAGAGGGACCTGCTAGTCCCAGCAGAGGTGTCCAACGTGGACAGGCGAGCCTTCTGTCTCCTAATGCATCTTCTCTCTACCAGGCTGGGCCAAGGCCTCTCTTTCTCTGGACATCTCGGAGGAGAATGACGGCTACTCCAGCACCGAGGACCCCCTGAACTCTGACCCTGAGGAGGAAGTGGGCAGAAAGCTGGTCTGTGTTCATTCTGCCTCCCTGTCAGTGTCAGTCGGACTTTGCAACTCGTGCTTAGCTGCATCTGTTCATTAATCAGCATCAGTTTGCATCAGTCAGTCTGTGTCTCTGTGTCAGTCACAGTCGTTCTGTGTGTATCGGCTGATCTGCCTTATTTGGGCTTGTATGGATGTTTCCAGTGTGCATCCACATCATAGTGCTGTCGTGGATATGATTTTGCTGGAAACAGTGGTTGCCAAGGTCCTGGTTATCTGTGAGTTTTCTGTTTTGCGAGGAACAGAAACCACCATGTTATTAATTTGGAGGCTGGGTTTCATATCAGAAGAAAATTGCATGTGGCTGCAGCTTTATTGCCCTTGTGGCCTTCCAGAACATTCTGGTCTCCATTTATGAGAAAAACTATGAGGTTTTAGCGTACAATCACTGCCCGCCTGGGTGGTGCCTGGCTCATAGCCTCGTCGTAGTTTTGGGCTACGGAGGGAACTTCCTGCCCGCACATCCACTAAGAGCCGGGCGACAGCTCAGTCCTGTCATTAAGAAATTCCACACATATTTTATCTATCCTCTATTTTATCTTTACAATAAAATTAGCATGCAGTATTTTGTCAAAGACAAAAACACATTTTTCTTCTCTTGAATGAGTTTTTGTATTACATGTATCTGAAAATACATGTTTTAATCTTGGGGGGCATGGTGGCACAATAGTTTTTACTGTTGCCTCACACCTCTGGGACCAGGGTTTTAGTCTCCACCATGACTCCATGTATGTGGAGTTTGCATGTCATCGTGGGGTTTCCTCCAGGTTCTCCAGTACCCCCATAGTCCAAAAACATGCAGAGGCTAATTGGAGTTACCAAAGTGCCCATAGGTGTGTGTGTGTGTGTGTGAGTGAATGGTGTGTGACTGTGCCCTGCCATGGGTTGGCACCCCATCCTGGGTTGTTCCCTGCCTTGTGCCCATAGCCTCCAGGGTAGGACAAGCCATTTAAAAATAAGGGCTTCCATTATGTGATTATGAGTATATTCTGTGAATGTAACTTTCATTGCCTTTTCCACTTCATCTTCGGTTTAAAACTCATTTTCACGGTTTGACCATGTAGTGGGGGTCTCCAAGTTTGTGACGGACCCTTTGCCCACGTCTCTGCTCGGACCCACAGGCCCCAGGGAAGTACACAGTGGTGGCCGACTACGAGAAGGGGGGACAGCAGGACCTGACTGTCAAGAGCGGAGATGTGGTTCAGCTGATTAAGGAGGGCGAGGACGGCCAGTGGTGAGGGTCTCTCAGACATACGCCTTTGGTCCACAGCGCTGACTCTTCCGGGGGTTCATCCTTTCTGTCCCCACGCAGGTTCGTGCGAAACCTCAAGACCAGTAAGGAGGGGTGGGTCACGCCCTCCAACCTGCTGTCTCTTATTGGGGAGTCTAAGTCCTCCCAGTCCCTCAGCAGTTCAGGTAACGTATCCCCATGTACAGCTACACAGTCCAAAAACATTCAACAAGTAGAACATTGCACTAGGAACACAGAGGTTGTGGGTGTGAATCCCATTGAGTGCACATACATTATAATCCTTCCCTCTACCGTAAATGGCTTTGGATTAATGTGTCAAATAAGCCCCCCACCCCCGCCCCACCGCACCATCTCTGGCCTGCTCCCACCTCCCACCCAGGCATTCTGTGTGACTACCTTAAATCTCAGGCAGGCTGGCCTCACAGCAGCACCAGCAGACTAGCGCAAGTTAATAGCAGGCTAGAATGTTCCTTTGGGGGTGACATCTGCAAAGATCCATGAAGCAGCAGTGTTGTTTTCACAATTGGCACCAGTCTGTATTTCCACAACTATTAATGACCCTGTGTTGCTGTTCTTGCTGTAATGGTCCCCCCCCCCCCCCCCCCCCCCCCCCCCCCCCCCCCCCCAATGGGCCCCCCCCCCCCCCCCATCTGTATTTCACGACACACCCCACACCCCACTGCACTGTGTTGTTTCTCCGACTTTGACGCATTTGAGCACAGTGCAATGACCCTGTGTTGCTAGGTGTTCAGGAAATTTTAATCCCGGTGACATTCTGAAAACCTTAATCTGTGTGCTTACCTTGTTGTTGCCGGGACCTTCCTGCAGAGGGCAGTGCTTCCGGTCATCTGAGCACCTCGTCAAGCTGCAGCGAGACCTACGCCAGCTTCTCCGACATCAAGGCCTGAGGCCGCACCCGGCACGGCACGCAGTCGACCCTGATGCTTCTCACTTCATGTTTCCACCCATCTTCACGATAAACCAGTGTTTCCCATCCCGGGCCTCGGGGACCCGCAGACAGTCCACATTTTTGTTACCTCCCAGCTTACAGTGGGGGCAAAAAATGTGGACATGGGGGATTTCTAGCTATCAAAAATATCCGGGGCTAAGTCAAATTTACCTGGGGCTTGTCTTTGAAGATTGGCATCGGGACTAAAATACTCGGGGCTAAAATACTCGGGGCTAAAATACTCCGGGCTAAAATACTCGGGGCTAAAATACTCGGGCTATAGCCCCAAGTGATCAAACCTAACAACACCCATGACTGTCTGTGGGTCCCGGAGGACCGGACTGCTCTAAACCCCTGTCTGTATGTGTGTGCGTGCGTGTGTGTGTGTGTGTGTTCCTGCTGGAACAGCACACCTGGGATTGCCAAACTATCTGATGCCCTATAAAAACCAAGGAAGTTGTGCTCAGCTACATGTTTCTCTGAAATGTGCTATTTATATAACAGGCGCCCCAGACTTTACTGACACTGTGGTCCATTCCTGTATGTCACAAGAATGTCTTTTCAGTTAAAAACGTTACAGGGCATTTATTGTACAAATCGAAAACTGTCGAAAGAATATAAACTTGTATCAATGAAATAGCTTTTTATACTCATGGTTACTGTGCCCATGCACTGCATAGCTGAACTGGGTGTTGTGATCACTGCAGGTGGATTTGTCAGGTATGATCAGACTCGCTCTGTCGCTGTGAACTATACCTGTTAGGTGCTGAGTTCATCCCGCATGAGTTACTCAGAAACACCGGTGATATTTAACGTATTTCCTGGTAAAAGACTGGCGAGACTACTTTGTTACCTGACTTGATTAACATTGATGTTGTGTAGATATATCATCGGTACACAATCACATGCAAATGTCACTGAAGTACTGTTTAAGGGTCATTGTCTTCACACTGGATGTCGTTTTTAAAATTTGTCGTTAAGCATGGAGCGTTATTTAATATCACAGAAAGGATGGATTTATAAAAGCATCCAAAGAAGTTGAGGTTATAAGCCATGGTATAGTAAGCCATGGTACACTGTAAACGGTCTGTTTTTTATACGTCTTAACTGTTTCCGTTTTGTTTAAATCAAATGAGACTGATTAGTGTATGATTACCAGTGAATATTACACATCACTTGTAAAACAATCAGCCGTCCCGTAGTCCTGCTTAACGCTTCCCGGTTCAGTATTATGCCTGATAATATTTGTTACAAAACCCCGGACATTCCTCCAACCAGCAATTGTCATTGAGTCTACTGGAATTTTTGTCAGAAAATGTGATGTAAAATAACGTACTTTTAATTTTTTTTTTTTCATTTGCACTCTAAGTCAATATGATATTGATGTTATTGTTTATCACACTTTATGCAGCACATTGCCGCAGATGTCTTTTTTCCTATGGTAACTGGGTCAATAATAAAATTATGTATATATGTATGTATATATGTATGTAAGAAAGTCTACGCTGTACCGAAAGAGAAAATAAAGCAACTTGTATTAATTTCACTGGTGTGCTCTCTGTGAAAGGAAGGTTTGCCGTGGCCAGCATTGTTCTCGTACACCGGGGTGCAATTAAATGTATAATTTGGGACGACTTTTTGTTCATTTAAATTTAAATAGGTTTAAATTTATTGATCGAACATTTTTTAGTCATCGCGCCCATTCGCAGATCTCGCAAAGGCGAGAAATGCCACCCACGGCCAAGCACTAATCACGGTTGATTCTGCGTTAATTACAATCATGGATGGGACCTATAGGCCTGAGCTGTAACTCGACAAAGTCGTGAAAAACGAAACTCGATACAACAGCTCGACTATCCGGAGGGTAGGTAACAAGGCCCGTGAATTAGAGGAGGGACACCTGATGACAGGTATAGTCTGTATTAGCCTGCAGAGAAATCCAAATGTAATGATTTCGGATTTTCTTTTAACTTAACTGGCCTACTGATCCGCCATGGTCGCTTATTAAAATTCATCAGCATTACCGTGAAGGCTCATCCTCCTCTTGTGTTATGCTTAGGTTAATATAAGTCCGTATGCTTATTATTATCGATCAGGGAAAGGATGGTCGATTAATGTGGCGGCGCTGGTGCTCCCGTGTGTCCTAGCGTTAAATAAATCGACTGTCCGTTCACAAGAATATGTGTCTCTTTTATGTAGAAATAATAATTAATAATAATAAAAAGATCTGCAGGGTCTTTCGTAAAGCTTTGGAAATTTACGCTTCTGGTTGTCCCCGGTTTGGGAGGAAAAAAACAAACACATAAATGCTACCACCAAAAATGCCAAACACTGGCAAGCGCCCCGAATTTCACCAACTGGCCGCCCGCAGAAACACGATTTGTCAGTGATCGCTCCCGGTGGACGCGCTCCGCTCCCGGCTTCCCATGAAATACATTCGCGCTGATTATGCAGGGCTCAAAGCAGCATCACGCTGATTTTCATACAATTCCAAAAGACACTGTCCTATTGTGTACTTCCTAGAATACGTAATATATTAAGATTAAGCTTCCTATGTCATAATAACGACTCAGTGATTCAGTGCTGGCTTTATTACTGGCATTTTTCTTCGACAGGATTATTGCTTAATAATAACTATTATTATTATTGCTGTTATACTTATAATGACAGTCCGCTTGCTGCGTCGTCGCACTGTCGTACTTGTTGCTGTTCGTATCGTTCATGGTGTAATGCGAGGCGGCACAGCTACGGGGCAGTAGCGCCGAGCCGCAGTGTCATCGCGGCACCGCCCCCGAAACGCGTCCGCAGCGCCGGGGCTTCATACGCACATTCCCGTGACGTTCAGCCCAAAAAAGAAAAGGCAGCTCGGGTGCATTGAGATACGAGCCAGCTAGCAACGACTCCGAGTGACCAAAAGGTACTAAATATAATCCGATCCGTGAGTAGCACGCGTTACGGGGCGCCGGCGGGGTAGGCCGCGGCTTGGCGGTCGCCTCTTGCTGTGATTGATTTGTCTTTGTACGCGCTTTGAAACTTACGTCGAAAGGGGCACATTTTCAGGTCTATGAAGCCATGATACAAGCTAATCTACCAATCTGCTCGACCGTCTTTATGGGTTTTTTCCACACAGTAGTAAGGTAGCGGGTGATTTGCACATGTTGGGCGACTGTCCCGTAGGAGGAAATGGCCATCGGCCGCTGCGCCCCGGAGCCGCTTGGCTGCGCTATGAATGTCGCCTGTCTGCTTACGCTCGCGCCGCCTTGCATGTTTCATGTTGCAGCGGTGCCACGCGCCGTGCCGTAACTGCACTTACAGAGGGGCCGTGCGCGCGGGCCAGTGCATTCCTCTGATCCCTCCATGCATCCCGACTTTGTGCAAATGTGTTAAAGAAAGAGATCGATGCGGCATGCGGAGTTCGCCGAAGAAGAATGTGGTCAGCTTCGCCGGAGTCATCCGTATTTATTTACAGCTCGTGCGAAAACAAACAAGTAGTTCGTGCATTCATAGTTACTGTGCATCCCGCGGTCTGGTAAATAAATATGCTGAACAGTAAATACTTAAAGTTCGGCACTTTGATGTGCTCCTGAAATGTTTCTGAATTGGGTGACCGCCTTCTGATGCACCGCAGTCACAATGTGGGATTTTGCAACGGGAACACTTGATCCACCTTGATTTAAAACGGTAGGTCACTGAAAACAGACCTAGACGTTTTCATGTTGCACTTTTATCCTGCGCTTCTTCATGTGGACGTAGCATTAAAAACGGTGACCGGAGAACAGGTTTGGGTGCGAGTTGTATGTGGTACCACTGAATCACATTTGCCAGTTTCAGTAATTCACTTGTGTCTTGTGTAAAAATATGCATTTGTGACATTATATATTTGCCATGCTTTAAATGGCTGTTAGTTTCCTTAAGTTTTTTTCCCCATCTGGTGGAGCATCTGAGTTATGACTTCCTAAGTACAGACCATGTTACACAACTTAAGCGTGTCTGAAGTTTCATTATCTTAAAGACAGTTAATGTCCCTATTGTTGATCCTTTGGGCATTTTCATCTGTGTATGTCCCCGAGATCACAGACAAGCCACCCACTGTTAGACACACTTACTTACAATCAGTGCTGCTGTTTTCTGACCACTAGCTGTCGACGATCTAGCTGTAAGGTAACCAAAGGCCTTGGGGTGGAGATCCAATCGGGTCTGGGCGTGGACACCCACGTTCTGTGAGCTGTAAAGTCAGACCTGGGTCATGTGACCGTGTAGCCTCCGCAGACTCGAGTTCTGGTGCCCCAATTAGTAGAGCCGTGGTCTAACAGACTTGTGGGTGTGATTCCTGCATGTAGAGTTGACGTGTATCCCTGGTGTTGCTGAGGACTTCCTTCAGGTGTGCTGTGTCTGTGAGTGCAGCCTGTGATGGGCACTCTGGCATGTGGCCTTGTGACCTTTGCATCCTGGAATAAACTTCAGCATAATAGAAATTGGATGGACAGCAATATCATTCTGGCTAAATTAAGCAAATGAATGTCTGTGAAATGTCTGTGATGGCTGATGCCCGGTGCCACATCCTGGTCCTGCCTGCCTCACTGCCGCTCCCCCACTGCAGAGGCTGGGGGGGGTCTGCTCATCCCGCAGAGTTGTTTTGGAGCTGCACTTGGGTGGTGTTCATATCCGAGGTCACCAGAGACGCGCGTCCATGCGGGTCAGTGAATAAGAGGTTGGAGCCAGATTTTGGTACTGTCAGTGTAAAATACGCATTTCCACTCCACTAGGCTGTGTTTCCTTTGAGGAGATCAGGTGTTAATATTTGCGAGGTGAAGCCATTTTGGCCTCTTTCCTCTCGGTCGCCTCCCAAACTGACCTGTGGCCATGTGTGAAAATAAGTATTTAATCTCCCACACAGCAACAGCTAAGGGTGTGACCAGCACAGATATCAAGGGCTGTGTGGGTCTGTATTTACCACATTGTGGGGACGTGGTAAAATTTAATAAAATTTGGTTACTTATGGTTAAGGTTAGGGCTGGGTAGGGGTTAATAGTAGTTATAGTTAGGATTTAGGGTTATACCTATAGAAATTAATGTAGAATTCCCACAGTAGTAGGAATATAGGAGGTGTGTGTGTGTGTGTGTGTGTCCCAACTACTAGCCTACTCCACATGTGTATGAATGTCTCAGCTTCCAGAGAGAAGTTCTGTTGAGGGTGTATATACATAGTGGTTCAGTGATTTACATTGCGTGTGTGTTTTTATTTGGTAAAACTGAGCTTCTAGCATTGCACCAGTACTGCCCGCTCATAGTCCTCCATTTTGGTTTCAGTCCTGTGATTTTGTTTCTGCATGGATAAACTGTGCAGCTCTGAGGTTGACATGTTACTGCTATTGATTTGCTTTTATGTTCTGTTTGAATTCAATACCAGAGTGAGACCAGTGCTTGTGTTTGCTCTCTCACCCGGCTCGCTGTGGGCCCTCTGAACTGCGTTACTGTAGCTTGCACATTTGGGACAGCTGTGTACTGCACTTGCATCCTTGCCTTTGTCTTCTGTATTTTTGTCCCCCAGTCAGTAGGGGGCACTCCATTGTTTCCGATAGACCTGTATTTATCTGTGGACTGAACCGCGCATCAAAAGTGTAATGTCGATACATGCTCTAACTTTGAGTAGTTGAAACTATAAAAATGGCTTATTTTGCAGCTGCTTTTGTTTTATTCCATCTGGTGACTTGCTATGATGTTAGCCGATCGCCTCTCGGACTGTCTGAGATATGAACTTCACGTTCACTTTTTCATTCTACAGCCTTTTACAGTCCATGATGTCAGTACTGCTTGGGACAGTAAATAATTTGACCGTAGGTGCTGGAGTTTGATGTAATTACCATAAAACCTTCTGGTCACAAGACTCTAGCTCTGGCTTTCGTTTTTTTTATTTTTTCTCGACAATGACCAACAGGTGCCTTTGACAGCTCTGTGGAAGCTCATGTACAAGAACCAATATCAAACCATGAATCCGTAGTGGGTTTGGGTTACGCTCTCCGCGTCTGTTCCTAAATGGTCGTCTTGGCTTCCAGGCTTGACATACCACCAGCATGCCACTGTTCGGAAAATCTCACAAGAGCCCGGCGGACATCGTCCGGACACTGAAGGAGAACATGGCCATCCTGGTGAAGCAGGACAAGAAGACGGAGAAGGTATGGGACAGGGAGCCATTGACTGATTTGATGCCGTTCCTGTTTGCTTGTCGGGTTAGTTTTCAGGGCCTCATCCTGATTGGCTGTGAAGGCGGCTGCTGTTGCGCTCGCGTTGGCCTGTGAACATGAACAAGGAGCCCCTGCCTGCTTCTCCGTAACTGTTCAGAATAATTTTTTTCTGCCTGTCTGACGTTATCAAGTGGTTTATCTCCCTCTAGTGGTGCCTATTGATTATGGCAGTTTTCTTGTGTGTGTGTGTGTGTGTGTGTGTGTGTGTGTGTGTGTGTTTGCAGGGGTTCATTAACTATGAAGACCCATGTCTGAAGGTGCGTTTGCTTGTTTCCCAGGCATCAGAGGAGGTGTCCAAGTGTCTGGTGGCCATGAAGGAGATTCTCTACGGGACCAATGACAAGGAGCCACACACAGAGACCGTGGCCCAGCTGGCCCAAGAGCTGTACAACAGTGGCCTGCTCATCTCCCTGGTCCAGAACCTGCAGGTGATCGACTTCGAGGTGAGGCCTGAACCTTCCTGCACCAAGGTCACATGAGGTCACCCAAAGCCACCAACGCCTTCCACTGCCAGGCTGGAGTCTATCTCTAGATTTACATGCCAGAACGGTCCGCTGGGCTGTGTTCTTTCATTCTTGGATGCAAAAGTTTGAAAGCTGGACTTCTTTGATACCCCCCCCCCCCTCAACTGAACCCCAACAGGGAAAGAAGGACGTATGTCAGATCTTCAACAACATCCTGAGGAGGCAGATTGGCACCAGGAGCCCAACGGTGGAGTACTTCTGCTCCCACCAAGAGGTGCTCTTTGTCCTCCTGAAGGGGTGAGGCTTGCGACTTGATTCTACACCGCACCTGCAACAGCCGAGGTTACCATGGCAACCCACAGCCCTGCGCTCTGTAGCGAAGAGTCTCACTGATAGCCGGGATTTTAACAGGAGTGGATGAGGCCCCTCGGTGACGGCTTGCCCCCCTCCCCACTCCACAGGTACGAGACACCCCAGGTAGCTCTGAACTGTGGCATCATGCTGAGAGAGTGCATTCGACACGAGCCCCTAGCCAAGATCGTCCTGCACTCGGAGCAGTTCCGGGATTTCTTCAGCTATGTAGAGATGTCCACCTTCGACATCGCCTCCGACGCCTTCGCCACCTTCAAGGTCAGCCGGACCTGGAGAGACGCCTCACGCTTGATCTACCCCCCATCTCTTGATCCAGTCTGACTACTTCTGCTTAAACTGTGCCCCCCTCCCCCCATCGATGTTGATTTTTAGGCCTCGTTCTCCCCCCTCTAGGACTTGCTCACGAGACACAAGGTTCTAGTAGCTGAATATTTAGAACAGAACTACGATGCTGTAAGTACCCACCTTCATTTGGGAGGGGGGGGGGGGCGGGTTCACCGATATCTTGTGGAAAATTTACTTGATTGTTCAACGAAAATGCAATTTAGTGAAATAGATCACATTTATATGGGGTAATATAACAAGGAAGCAGTGTGTGAGTTTGGCCTCTGTGCCAGCGATTGGAAGGTCGCTGGTTCGAATCCCTTCCACAGCAGAATAGTAACATGCTTGCTGGGCCCTTGAGGAAGGCCCTTAACCCCCCAAAATACTCCAGAGGCAGCAGCTAAATGGCCGACCCCAAGCTTCGGTCTCGCTTGTGTGTGTCTGTGTCTCAGAGGAGACGGAGAACATGCCATGAGGTAGCTGTACCTGAGGCATGGGGTGAAATGTCTTGACGTGTGCATTATGGAGTAGGAAAAGCTGTAACAGAGATTTACGTCTGATAATATTTAAATGAGACATGCCGGTGAAAGGGGGGAGCCAGTAGCTCTGTGCCTTTGTGATGTCACAGGTGTTTGCTGATTATGAGAAGCTGCTGCATTCTGAGAACTACGTCACCAAGAGGCAGTCTCTCAAGGTGACCCTCCGGCGGCCCCCACCCGCACCGCTCTATGTCCATGTCATTTATTGTCCGGACTACGAGACATGAGACGCTGATGGCGTGTCCCTGCCTGCACGTCCGTCCATAACGAGGAATGCGTTGTAAAAGACAAATGAGTACAACACTAACGTCGCATTGTTCCACATGTTGTGCATTAAAACGAAACCTACTGACCCCTGATGCCCCCCCCCCGGGTGTTTTGTCTGTGACAGCTGCTGGGGGAGCTGCTCCTGGACAGACACAACTTCACAGTGATGACGCGCTACATCAGCAAGCCAGAAAACCTGAAGCTCATGATGAACTTGCTGAGGGATAAGAGCCCGAATATCCAGTTCGAGGCCTTCCACGTCTTCAAGGTAAAAGCCCACAAGGAGGCGCTCTACTTCATAGCTGGATGAGTCTCCCATCTCACCAACCAGTCCCCCGCCCCCAGGATGCTTTAAAATTGTGACATTTCGTCACTAGCTTCATTCTGCCATTTTGTTTCAGACCAATTTCAGTTCTATTGGTTGTATATCTGTTACTATGATTTTTTTTTTTCTCTCAACATTAACTACATTTCAACAATAAAGTGAACTTCATCACCTTACCATGTACCAGTATGCAGAGACAAAATGGTAAAAGCTCAGGCTCTATAGTGTATACATAGTATAAATAAGACATTGTGCGCAGGTAGTCAGGACAGTGCAATATACAAGGAGTAAGCAAATATGCCAGTACAATTAGCTACGATAAAACCTATTTGCATTTATTTTTATCCTTTTTTCCTTTTATATATTGTTTTTTTTGTTTTTGTATTGAACTTCCAGAGAGGGGAAATGGTTTGTTGTGTGTTGTGGTGTGTTTCCACGCTCTGAAGAAACAGGAATATATTTACGGGAGTCACTTCATGGCGAGCTCCGTGTGTCTGTCTCGCTCAGGTGTTCGTCGCCAACCCCAACAAGACACAACCCATCGTGGACATCCTCCTGAAGAACCAGACCAAGCTAATCGATTTCCTCAGTAACTTCCAGAAGGATCGCACGGATGACGAGCAGTTCAACGACGAGAAGACCTACCTGATCAAACAGATCCGGGACCTGAAAAAACCAGCCTCTTAGATCCTGGCCCGGGCAATTGTCTTTTTTTTCTATTGAGAAAGCGACAACGAGAATAGTACCAATAATAATTCTATTTAAAAAAACATGAAAAAAGAAACGTTTTTATTAGTTTGCTTAAAGTTTGCAAAAAAAGGAGAAATAGTTCTCAATCTGAAATTCCACATCACTTTAACGACGTTGTTTTATCCGTAGTGTAGTACCACATATGGATTTTATTGCAAGGGTTTTCCCCCTTTTTCTTTTCAATGCAAATTTAATTTCTTGTCGAGGGAGAATCGAAGGTTACAGGAAGCCGATCCCGAGGGTGAAGCCTTTGCAAAGAGCGGCGCTCCTAGGCGGTCCGAATCCGGTGCGGCTCCTGCTGTTTGTGAATAGCTACTGTTTTCTTTCTGTCTGCGTAAATTTGCCAACCTGGGTTTTACTATAAGAAGGATGTCTTTTATGAGTTATTTGTGAAAAGTCTATTTTCGTCACACGGGCTTCTTCCTTGGCGTGAATGCGGCGGCAGTCCGACCCAGAGACCTTCCACCTGCATTCCTATAGTTTTCCTTTCCGAGGCGCCGCATGGGCTTCAGTCAAGCCGGAGCAGCTGCTGTGATGACGCCTGAACCTGTGCGATTCCGAGGAAACGATTAAAAACGAAAAGTGAAAAGCACTTGCGAATAATCTGACAGAAAAAAACGAATGGTTTCTGCTTAGCCTTCGAACATTTTGGGGAACATCGGCTGTAAGCGAAGTTCCACATTTCATGCCGATATAATCAGTATTTGAGCGGTAGCTGTCTTGATTGACATGATTGTGGGTGAAAGTGGAAGAAAGTGAAATATTGATTTCTTTGATTCAGTGCTACTAGTATTACTTTATTCCGTATAGCTGTATTCTAATATTATAAAAAATATTTTTTATTATATTTTCTTGATAAACAGGGCTGTATCGACTTTTTTTTTAATCGTGTGTTTTTGGTCATGTATAAAGGCTGATTTTAAACCGTAGCGGGGCATTTACAGTGGCCTGATACTTTGTATTTTTCAGTTGCTCCTTCTCAAGTAAACATAAGAGCGGAGGTTGGTATGTTATGCCTGGTATTTATACATGTGTGATTTTGTAATGTGATTTATTTAGCTTTCATTCATTATTCGCAATCGGGAGAATTGCACTGCGGGCCTGTGAGACACCACGAGAGATTCCTTTTGCTTTTTTTTCCTGCGTTTTCACGAGATTTTTAGGGGGAGCTGCGGTGAAGCGATGAACCCCTTTAAGCAGGCAACGCTGCTATTTAAAACGATATTTGTAGGTGAAAATTGAATAGGACACAGACGCATAAGCCGACGGTGTGGTAAAACAGAAAATTTCTTGAAATCGAGGTTACTCCGGACCAGGGGCATGTTTCCTCATCTGCTTCCATATAAGAGAAATTATGAATATATTTGGAATTAGATTTCAGTAAGAAAACTGTTAGACGAAGCTCGATCGTTCATATAAAAACGAAGAACGGCAAACTTTGAAATCCAGCTTTGTTCATTTCCCGAAAAGGGTGCCCTGTGTGGGGTGGTGCGATTCGGCACTATGCCCATCAATATATATGCAGCGAAACCGCGTCGAAGCACTAGCGACAAAAATTACTGATCGTAACCCGAGGCAGATTATTCGGCAATCGCCGCAGCACTGACCAAGTCCTGTGTTTGGCACCATAAGAAAGCGACAGGTAATTGCCCGTTTTGGGCACGGAATGTAATGAGACAATTGTACGAGGCGGTTGTACGATTCCCCTCGATGCTACTGTAGTATGTCACCCACAAAGGAAAATAAAGGATAAATTCTCCAAATGTCTGGCGTGGAATTCTTACCTCCTAGCTATTGAAGGTGTTAAGAAATAATGTATATTAATACATAATAATTACTCAATAATGGTTTTCCGGGAAAAAAAACTGCGTAGACCAGCAAATTTGTCAATTGTCCGAGGAAATAAGTTGATTACCAGCATGCCCAGTATAATGCATGTGGTTATACCAGCATATGTTGTGTTTTTATGTGCTGGGGTTCCCTCATCATTAATAAAATATTGCTCGTGAACCAGCTTTATGAACCAGTACAGTTATGCTGCTTCAACAGGTAAACCAGCATAGAAATCATGCCGGTGTTCTGTCGAGTTAGGCTACCGTAGTGCTAATCGATAGCCCTAACCTTAACCCCTAAAACCCTTACCCTAACCCAAACCCCTAAAACCTAACGCTAACCCCCAAACGGTGGAACTGCACATGCGCAAAAAGGTTCGATAGATAGCTCAACTCGTCAGAACACCGGTCTGTGCTGTTATTCCAGCGAGATTGTAATCCTCTGCAAAACTGGGTTGATTTTTGCTTATTATCGGTCATGTAAATGTCCGAGGACTATTTTCTGATATATGATTTTTGATATGCACCTGAATCCGCCTGGTATAAGCCAAATATGTACAAGTACATTATCGTACACATAACAGAATCCCGTCACGTGTCCATGTGACGAAAAACGACTAAAACGAAACCAATGAGGCGCCTTGGAGGGAAGCAATCGAAACCACGACGGGAAACGTGGCTCTAAAGGCTTCGCATATCGCTGCCCCTCGCACTTCGCGATGGAGCGGCGACAACTGGTCTGCAATTTCTGTCATTTGTCCGAGGAGAATCGGAAAACCGGGCCTCTGTTAGGGAGAAATAAAGTGGTGGTCCATGAGAACTGTCTGGTAAGAGGCGTGGTATTGGGTTAACACTTAGAGCAACCCGCGTATAGCCTATATGATGATGCATTTTTGTACTTTATTTATTTGCTCGTTTCTGTGTTTTTATTAGTCAAATTTCTTTCCCCAAAGCTGTACTCGTCGGGCATTTACAGCAAGAACACGCCTGATATAGACGATCTGTACGGCATCGATGAGCAAGATATAATCAAAGAAATCAAGAGAGGCAGAAAACTGGTACCGTGTCAACAGTCATCTCGAGAACCAACTTTTATTAGGCCTATACTACTGCCACTGTCAGGGGTCCTTAGATAAAGACGGAGGATACCTTTATGCCTTTCTTGTCTTTTTTGTTAGAAATGTTACAACTGTAAGAAAAGCGGAGCGACCATTGGGTGCGAATTGCCGAAATGTAAGAAATCCTACCATTATCTCTGCGCTTTGAAAGATGGAGCTCAGCCATTTGAAAACATTTCGAATGGCGATTTTAGGTAAGCGGGAGGGGACTTTTCGAGAAGAAAAAAGGTTTTCGTACTGACTCGATCATAATTGGTTTTCATATGTTATTAGGTTATATTGCAGAGCGCACCGACCGTCATCAGACAAAGAGGGTCCGGGTAAGTTGAATCTAATGGGAAACGCCGTTAGATATAATTCTACTTGGTATAAGACTTGGTATAAGACTTTTTAAATGTTGTAAATCACCAATTCTGCTGAACAGTCACTTGGTCTCGTTGCAAAGTTGGCGTCGGAGCGGCACATCTGGCCCCATGTGTATCAAAGCCGAATGTGGGGTTTACGCCTGTTCAAAACTTATGAACAAGTGTAGAATCACTGCTCCGGACACTCCGCTGTATTGCATAGCTAGTTCCTGTTCAGATGAATGCGTTGCTATAGCAACATGCAACATTAAGCACACTGTATTTTGATTCAATGTATTTTGTAATATATTCCACACATGTGGTGCATAAGAACAAAAGGCCGGTTTCCTCAGTTCTGTTCGTGTGGCGGGAGGCTGAAGGAAAAGTTTAACTGATGAGCGGGTTCTGTATGTATTAGTGGTGCGTGCATGTATATTACATCACCATAATCCAATACTGATAGGAAGGTGGTGCGTGCATGTATATTACATCAC
>JAODJU010000079.1:398925-423222 GCA_026776725.1 Gnathonemus echidnorhynchus
ATTTCTAAATATGATCCAACATACAACAAATGGAATTTTACGTTAGTATTTGACTGAGGTACTGAGCCGGTAAGTGGTCACGTGACAAAAGAACGAACGACTCGAGAGATGACTAATCAATTCTGTTTCCGGCTCAGACTGAGTTGATTAAGCTTATGTGGCTGTCACGTGATGAACGAACGACTCGAACCCGAAGACTGGAGAGATGAACTAATCAATTCTGTTTCTGGCTCAGACTGAGTTGGTTAAGCTTATGTGGCTGTCACGTGATGAACGAAGGATTCGAAAAACCCGAACTCGAAGACTCGAAACAGGTGAATCAATAATTCCAATACAGAAACTATAGGAAGTTGCGCCAAATGCGCATGCGCAACTGAACGAATCACTCCCACTAGACGACTCGTTCTTCCCGAGTCACATTAAAGATTCGTTCAAAATGAACGAATCGTTCAAGAACGACCCATCACTAGCGTGCATGTATATTACATCACCATAATCCAATAATGATAGGAAGGTGCTCTGTACTAGTCTTTTTCTAGCAATAAAGGGAAACATTTCTTTAAATGTGGCAAAAGACAACTTATTGTCGAGCCAGATACCGAGATGACTTAAGTGCCGAAAACAGGACCGTAAGGGAAGGCCATTCTTGACCGAAAACTCATGTTCAAAGAGTTAGATAATGGTTCTGTCATACGATGTGTGCTTTAACAGAGACTCCCGATGCCGAAGAATTAGAAAGAGGGGATCAAATTGAAGACAGCGAGGAGGAAATACCTTCAAAGGTGTGTCAGCAAGATGTTACTGCTTGAAAAACAGCATTTAGTCTAAACCGGGTGGTAAAAGCGGTGCAGCTTTATCATGGTAAATCACCAGATTAATATAGTAAATATGACCGTGTTTCGGTAGTGTTTTGACGGGTGTGAAATATTTTCCAGAAATTAGAGTTTAAAATGACGTTGTTCCTCCCTCATTCTCTCCTGCTTCAGCGGACAAAAATGAGCACTCCAAAGAGGTAAGGCGACACACATATCAGTCTCCAGTTTTAAATAGTGCTTTTGTGTCGGCCTGTCGACGCAGCACTTCACCCCAGTCCGCTAAATGTGTTGCAGCCGCGCCAAGAGACGAAGCGGTCAGTTGGACGACTCTGATTCTTCCGATTCAGGTTCGTCCGTGTTTGCGGTTCTGATCGACGTTTTCCCTCGCAGTGTCAAATGGCCGGTGTACTACTTCAATAAAATTCTAGTTATTGCACATCAAATCAGAACTGTTATGAACCCTTTATGATCGATGTTGCGAAAATATTTGTCCCCATTTGACTGCATGTAGGTTAGGTTATATTTTGCACGTTTGTTTATATATAATAAATGAAAGTAAGGGATATCTATATGCCCCCCTGAAAGTAACCCAATGAATCAAAGCTTACTGTTGAATACACAATATGATAAATCATTTATTGGCTAATTACACAAATACAGGTGTCAAAATTTATACCCTACCCTACCCTACCCTACCCTACCCCCCCCTACCCTCCCTTACCCTACCCTACCCTGGGGAGAGACAACACAGAGCAGGCATTATGCAGCTGGGGGGGGGTGGTGTAAGGGCCTTACCAGGATTCAAACCAGCAATCTTCTGATCACAGGTACAAAGACTTAGCCCACTGAGCCACTCACTAACCCCCGAAGACAGCTGCAGTAATTGTAACACTAATACTTTATTATAGGTGTCTGTAACCTACCTATAATCAGGCCCCCCTGGTTAAATCCTGTGGTTGACAGAATTATTTTTTTTTCTTTTAATTTGGATAAAATATATTGCAACAATTTGGGAGTCTAAACACAGAGTTCACACCCCTGGAGCAATTGGCGATTAAGGGCCCTGCTCAAGGCCTCAATAGCAGCATCGCACTATCAGGGATGGGATTTGAACTAGTGACCACCTGATTTGGTACAGCATTCTGAGCCACACACCTATCGCAGCAGCTGTGAAACTGATGCAGCTTAAGTGGTACATGGAATGACGAGGGCAGATGTGGAGAATGGAAATCTGGGACCTCCACAATCCAAGTGTGTGTGTGTGTGCGCATGTGCTGTAGGTAGAAGGCAGGAGTTTCCCTCTGAGCAAGGACCAGTGGAGACAGATTCTGAAGACGGTGCAAACCCCGGCCAAAATGTGAGAAAGAAGAATTTAATTTAAATATCCCTTTAAGAAGCCAATAAAAGTGTATTTTGTAGAGAAATAATACTCTGATGGTTGAATATGATGCTATACTCTATAAACTTTTTCCATAGGTAGCTGCTGAGGCAGACAATAACAGGTATGGATGTCCATATTCATCTGTGCAGAATGAAGAAAGTGTGGGGAGATGGTGGTCAGGCTTGAGGTAATTTAACAGCTGCGTTCCTTTTGAACAGCGATGATGATTTGGATTGCACTCAGTTGGATAGAGCTGCTGATGCAGATGAACCACGACCAAGCACGTCAGGTAACTTGATCATGAGTGCTTCTCCCCGGTTTGAGGAGGACTCTATGCAAGGCTCATCATTGTTTTTTTTCCTTTCAACAGGAAATCAGGTGACCTCAAATGGGAAGTTCGATGACACAGACCCTGTGAGTACTGAGCTCTAAATGCCAGTATTGCAGGAAGTGTCTCACTGAAAGATATTCAAGTGATTGATTCACATCTCTCTGTTCAGGAACAGGGCTCAGAGAGCCTTTTACCTCCAATCAAGATCATAGAGGTGCAGTCCCTCTGTCCACCCGTTCCAGGTACTTAGGCACCTCGGGTGAATTCTTTAACCCAAATCCATTTAAGTTTATACTTAGGAGTATCATCAAGGTTTTTTATGGTTTGTTCCAGGGTTTCTTCTGGATACTCTGGTTTCCCCCCACAATCCAAAAACATGCTGAGCCTAATTGGAGTTACCAAATTGCCCGTGTGTGTGTCTGTGTGCGCGCACCCTCTGATGGGTTGGTACTGTCTTGGGTTGTTCCCTGTCTTGTCCAAGCAGTTATAGAAAGTGGATGGATGGGTTTTATTCCAGGCCACAGCCACAATACCCAAGTATCAAGTGTGGAGTCTTCATTTTGGGCCAAGTGCCAGGAGGCAGGATGCATCGAGTCTGTCTTCTCCACCTTCATCTCTTCAATGAAGGAACTGTCAGAGAGAATGGTCTCCAAGCAGGCCAGCGAGAAAGGTGAGTTTACAACCATAGCATACCTTAAGAGCATACTGAAGGTCAAACCAACTGGCAGTTGTATGTTGAGCTCACAGATGAAACAAAAGCAGGGTGTACATTTGGGTGGTTTATTTGTACAGGACACACTGTAAAAGAACAAGAGCTTAACACCGGGCTTCCAGTGGAAAGCCAGTCTGATCATTGTTCCTCCACAGATTGTATCCTGTCTTTCAAAGTGCTGAAAGCTTCAGGAATGTTACCGGACATACTGGCCCAGATTGAACAAGGTGAGCAGCAGTCAGTATCGGGAGCCTGCCGTGGAAAATGCTGACATCACATGCTCCCCCATAATGCATCACTTTGCCCTCCACAGATATGAATGGGAAACTGAAAACACTTCAGAAAGAAACAGAATCCCTGCAGATGGCATTGTCAGCCATAGGCAGTGCCAGTAAATTATGCTCTTCCAAAGAGACCATAAAACCGGAAATGTCCAGTAAAATATGCTCATCCAACGAGACCATAAAACCGGAAATGTCACAGCAGTAAAATTTGTGCAAATATTGATCGCAGTGGTTCTTGAATGTATACAAGAGAACATGGCAACAGTGCAATAAATTTTCATGTGTTCAAAAGTAGAAGGGCTGAGTCACAAAAATGTAGCCTTTTACATCAGCCTAAGGTTAAGAAACTGCCATGTTAAGAATCTGGCCTAGCCATATCAGAAATATGCCAATATTAGCAGAATCTGTCAAAGCCAAACAGACAGCTTTAAGCAGCTGTGGAAGAAATAAATACCAAAGTCTAATCTGTAAAATTTGCACACTAGCGGAAGTGCAGTTTAGTGACAGTGCATTCACTTTCCATATTCCAACAGCAGAAGTCAAGGAATGTCAAAGACTGCCACAAAGGGCCAGTCTATTCTGGCATGCATTTGTTCCCAAAGCAAGTTCTGCTCAGTGCTCTGATGGTATGGAAGAAAAAAACAAGTTACCAGGTGGAGAGGAAGAGAAATAGTGAGTTTGTGGGATGCGGTACGTCATTTCACAGGCCACTGAATATGTGCAGTCATCATCATGGCTCAGATGCAAGCATCTACTGTCAGTTGGGCTGCCACCAAAGTCTCTGCCACATCTCTTCCACCGAAGTCAGTTTTTGAAGGCCCCGCAGCGGCCGGCTCTACAGATGAAATCCTTGAGGAGATTCCCATCCATCTGCCAGAAGGCTGTTGTCTGCGTAACAGCTGTCAGGTGGTTCACACAAAACCTGAAGCAGAACTCCTCCAGATCCTGGGAGGAGAAAGTAGTAGGACAGAGAATATTATTTAAAGGTGCAGGCTTATGTTGACAAAGTCTGCTCTGATTGGCTGGTTTACACATTGAGACACTGATAACTCACACAGAACCAACTCTACAGTCATGCAGTATGTGTACAGCACATACAATTATGTACAGTATGTAATGCTATTTTCATGGTGAGAGTAAATGGGTATTAAAGCAGCGAGGAACCAAAAAGGTACTTAAGTCAGTAAAGTGGTCACTCCACCTAAGGGAGGTAAAAGGACAATACAATACAAATCTTTAGATTTTTTTTTTCCAATCATCAAGTACACACTATTCCCTGAGCCCACCATTTTTCCAACTTTAAAGTAATCAGTGGAAAAGCAGTGATTTGTGGGTCTGTTCACGAGTGAGCTTTAATTCAACCCGGGGAAAGTTTCCCAAAAGCATAGTTGACAACAACGTTAACTTACATAGTTGGAACCGTGCAACTCAATGGTTCCAACTATGTAAGTTGCTAGCTAGGTTTTGGGAAATGTACACCTGAATAGGCACCTTTAAAAAAACGCTTGTCCAGAAGTGCGTGTTCAAGACGAGGGAACCAGGGGCAAGGTGAGGTATCCTGACTGAGCCGGTGTGCCCACCAGGACTGCGCCAACAGGTACAGAGCGGGGAGCATAAGCTACGACCCACCTCAGCATCATAACGCACGGCAGCAGAGAGCAAGCTGAAGGCATTTTCAACCGTGATCCCCCTTTTGATGATGTGCTGACAGAGACGCTTCAGTCTGTTCTCACAGTATGAGGTGGCCAAGTCCAACAACCCTGCACAGGAGGGTAGATTTAAAGGTCAAGTGATCATAGCGGCAAGTGAGCCAGTGTCATTTTTAAGTATACCAACCAATGGCATCTTCAGGAGGCAGGTCGACACTATCGGTGTAGAGGAACTGGAGGAAAGCTCTGTAAACAGGGTAGGAGAATTGGTCCACCTCTATGACCTCCTTGAGGTCCTCATCCCAATGTGACTGGAACATGGAGCGGAAGTGCTGACACCTGTGGGAAGATCGTTTCTAACCATCGCTATCATGATGCTCACCAACACCCGCTCTCCCATCACCCGTCTCCCACAACTCACCTCATCTTCAGCACCGCCTTATGTACATAGATGTGCTTTCCCTCCACGCTAAACTTCAAGTCCGACGTCTCCGGGCTGTCAAACTCCTTCTTCAAGCACTGGGCCACGGTCAGATAATTGTCGTGCTCTGCACACACCACACAGCGCTTCCATTTGTACTCGCACACCACGACAACATGTGCCCGCGCATCGCTGGAAGGAAACCTCATTACCCACAGCCACCATGCGCCACATGACAGCAGGCATTGCGAAGCAGGCAAACACGTCATCTGTACTGCTGAGGTATGTCAGCTGCGGCACCACCACCGCCTGACCGCGGCACTGCCCCCACATGTACACCTGGCCACCCTGGGTCTTCGCTGCAGACATGTGCGTCGAGTGGCAGGCGGCGATCTCCACGATCCGGCTGGAGAACGGGACGGCATCCTTCAGAATGTTATGAGCAACACCGATACTACATAAGACATTCACACAGCCACTCGTCCACCTCAGCCAGTGAGGTTTGGCGGGCAGCTGCCATGACAGCCATCCTTACCTCTTCTCTACGATCACCTGCACTGGACTCAGATGGTTGCTCTTGCTACCCGTGCCCAGTTGGCCGTACGTGTTAGCGCCCCAGGCGTACAGACAGCCCTGGTCCGTTAGTGCCAGTGTGTGGGAGTAGCCGCAGGCAATCTGCCAGGGAAAGTGAGACAGCACCATGCCCTTTAGCCAAAAGGCGGGACTGTCAACAGCCAAGGCCACACATCTAACCCAGCAATTCAACATACATTCCCCTAGTTTTGCCTTGATTTCAGGCCACTTTATTAATAATAGTAATACCACTTCATAGATCAATGCGGGGAATTTGTCATTTGGCCTACCCTATCTTACTCTCTGAGACACATGTAGGTGAGAGCATGGTTGGCAGCGAAGGGCAGCCCGCTAAGGGGCTCACAGATGTGACTATTCTGCCAAGGCCGGGGCTCGAACCGGCGACCTTCTGATCACAGGCACCGAGGCTTAGCCTGCTGAGCCACACGCTGCCCCAATCTGACGTTCACTACCCCTGACAAAGACAAACAACAGGACATCACCTGCAGCACACAGAGGCCCTGCAGGCCCACCAAGCGGCACGGAGTCAGCTGGTTCCCATTGTTGCCCAGTCCCAGCTGCCCACTTCCATTATAACCCCAGCCGTACACCTGAAAGATATCAGGGACAAGGTCATTTAATCCCACATCCCATCATGAAACCTGCAAAACGTCACCTCCATACTTTGTTACTCCACACTGTAGTTGTGGCACAAAGCCTACTCATCATCAAGAGAAAGAATTCACAACATTCACAGCCTCCCACAAGCACCCTTTTCCAGGGATCAAAGAACCTCTGCAGAAAAATGATGCTCACTAAGGAACATGAGTAAGTAGGGCAAAAAATGCCACAGTCTGCTTTGACGGAAATGCAGGACGCCCACGCAGATCACACAGTTTCCTTTGACTCCAGCTGCACCTCACTACATTCAACCACAGCAGAAAAACACTCCTTACAGATAGACGTCCGCTCACCTCCCCATTGTCCAGCACTGCCATGGAAGACGTCTGGCCACAGGAGATGCCGGTCGCCACCCTGTTCTGCAAGCAGCTGGACACCCTCCGCGGCGTGGGCTGGTTGGCCGTCGATCCAGAGCCCACCTGGCCACAATTGTTGTAGCCCCACGCAAACACCTGGATGCCAAACAGGACAGATGCCATCCACCAATCTGCACAACATCTTTAACCATCTACGGAGGCTCATATGTAGAACAGTGTGCTACCATCACTAAATGCCAGCTATACCCACTGGCATTTCACCTGACTAACTCAAGCAAACGCTGGTTGATGTGAAGTATCAGCAGGCACAAAGTGCACATCTAAATCATGTGCTTAGAAGATATCCTTATTTGTATGCATGGATTATAGTGCATGTAAAGGTTATGCAGTAAACAAGAAATACAGCTTATTAGGTAAACAACCTCTCTGCTGCAGGCACAGGTACTCCAGATCGATCCAACACTGGACTAGTAACAGTCTTGGTCTTTTCAGCAAAATTACGTACAATTCAGGAACTCATGTCACAGCATCATCAACAAACTCACGAAACAAAACATCGTAACACAACCCTCTAATTTGCTCCCTCCCTGCTCCCAGTAGGCCAAAGATTAGATTTCAGGAAAGAGCCGAGTGTCATCTGCATAGCAAAGCCTGACTGAAATTTATCCAGAATATCATTTTGTTTTCGGCGTAGACAATTACGTGTTCAAGAATTTTTGATAGAAATAGTCATTTTGAGGTCGGTCAATAATTACGGAGAGATGCGGGATCATGGTTGGGCTTTAAGAGAGGCTTGATCACAGCATTCCTGAAATATGACTGCAGAATACCAGTGGTCAGGGGGCTACTTAGATGATGCTGGGACTGATTATGTCAAGAACAAGGAAGAGAGAAGAAAGAATAATGTCGAGGTTGCTGGTAGAAGACAATGCAGGAAGCGATTTTATGGGAGGCTAATGAGATGGGGCTGAATGGGCAAATCTGGGCAGCAGAAGCATGAGAGACAGCTTGGTCTTTCTGAGGGGGTGGTCATTTTGATTGGTGCTCCATTTATGAAGAATAAAAAAAAACTTGGGGTTATACTTTGGAACAGGGCGCAATTCATAAACACTGAATTTTGCGCAACCCTGGTACTTAATGAGTTAAGCTATCAAACTTGCCATGCATTCAGTCACATCCTTTAAAGTCGAAAGGTTAATCACCCTTTACTGCCAGCAGCGATAACACAAATTATTCAGAGAATTGTGTAACTCAACCAGACACGCCATTTGATAGCGCCGTCCAAAAAGTCAAGTTACTGGTTCAAATGCTGTGTTGTCGGTAGACAGGAACCCATTGGACCATCTCAGTAATAAACCACTAAATACAGATACTGATAGGGGAGGCATGGTGGTGCAGTGGTTAGCACTGCTGCCTCACACCTCTAGGACCTGGGTTCGAGTCTCCGCTTGGGTTACATATGTGTGGAGTTTGCATTCTCTCCCCATGTTGTCGTGGGGTTTCCGCCGGGTACTCCGGTTTCCCCCCCACAGTCCAAAGACATGGTGAGGCTAATAGGAGTTACTAAATAGGTATTGCTCATAGGTGCGAATGGTGTGTGTGTCCAGTGATGGGCTGGCCCCTGGTCCAGGGTTGTTTCCCACCTCATGCCCATAGGCTCCAGACCCCCCACCACCCAGAAGGATAAGTGGTTCAGAAGATGGATGGATACAGGCTGGTCTGGAGTGAAATAATGAGCTTCCTTGGTCTGGTGCAGGGTGAAGTGAGAAGAGGAGCCTCAACTCTCCCTTTTCTAGGCAGACCATCGGTGATGCACATGGCCTCAGCAAGGCTGCTGTGTCCAAATATGAGCATGCAGTTCCACATCACTATTGCGCCATGCACACTACACACAATTTGCAGCAGGAGGGGATGCACAACAAATTGGTTTTCATGCCACTGCAGGTATACCTGGCTTGCAGATGCAGTGTACAAACAAATAAATACTTAAACTTTGTTAGTTAAATCTGGAGTAAATTAATGGTTTCAGGAAACTGAAATCTCACACGTTCTTTACAAAGGTCATTCTTCACCTCGTTCTTCATTCACCAAGATCAATCGTTATTGGGAAAGGCACCCCAGGTCTTAAGCCAGCATTTGGACCACCAGCCACATTCGACTGACCCACGTGACCCCCTCACCTCCCCGTCAGATGTGAGAGCCATGGAATGATGAGACCCACAGGCCACTTCAGTCACCTCCTTGTTTGCAAGATTGCTGGTCACCAGGATGGGTAGCGACCCCTGGTTGGTAGTCCCATTGCCCAGCTGGCTGTAGCCATTGTGGCCCCAGGCAAACAGCTCGCCACCTATGGGAAGAATGCAGAGTTAAACCAGATTCCAGGTGCACACTAACTTCTCTGATTCACAGTAGACACAGGTGCTTCCATTTATTTAAAACACCATGAACCTGAATTACCAGCATCTTGATTGGAGGGAGCTTCACTGTACCTGCAGTTGCCAACAGGACATGAGGTCCACTGCCATAGCTCAAACTGACCACCTTCTTCCCACTCAGACACTCCACCTTCTTGGGGAAAATGGTGCTCTGGCTGTCTCCTGTCCCCAGGCAGTTGCTGCAGTTCAGACCAAACGCATACACCTGGATGGGGCAGCATCACATTTACTCATTTGCTGCCACCAGGATGACCTCATCAAGATCCCTAGAACAGACAGCTTCCCATCCCCCTACACATGAAAAACAATTCAGGCCTTCAGCCAACATCGCCATCACACACTGAAACGTAACCCCAAATGGGACGGGGGGCAAGACACCTCCACTCATCACAGCACCAACCTCATCATCATGGGTGCAGTAGATTGCCTCATTGCCAGAGGCACCAAAGACACAGGCTAGGCTGATTGATGCAATCTCCTGGGGTCCCAGCAAGGTGAACAGGGGCCACTTGCTGACATCTGCCATGCCGGGGGACCTCACAGAAACCACGCAGGGCAAGGCGGTGGCACAGCTTGAAGCAAGGACGGTGGGTGCACTCTCGTCACTCTTTATGCTGCTGTCACTAGACACAAACACAGCTCTCACGAGTGGAAGCTCATCACAGGAGTAAACCAGACAGAGGTACACCCATGATGAAATACCACTGGGCTGCTGCAGGGGGGCGGGAATCACACTGAGACACGGGCATGCACATACATTTACACATGCCAGCATCCAATACACAAGCGTTTCACTCTTCTCACTCCATGCCGGCAGTTCTCCAACTCTTACGCACATTTTTATTTATATTCATTTCATTGTGGCCGTTTAGGATGTTTTATGTAGCTTTTTTTCCGCACAATGTGTACCGTCTTTGCACTTTTGCGTGTTCCGCACTTTACATAAATTGCTGCAGTATGCAGTAGCATTTCCCCTTGGGGTCAATAAAGTTCACCTTATGTGAATGCCGTCGTTTCAGCAGTGTCAGACGGGTCACGATAAAGCCTGCTTAAGCTTTAAGCCCTGTCGACAGCTAACACTACAGCTAATCTCATACTCCTTAACAACAATGAACAATGTCCTTAAAAACAGACATCATGCGAAATACCAATTAGATATGACTGGAGTGGAAACGACAAGCTTTTGAGCAAATCGATTTTGGGAAACGAAAGAGTCGGGCTATTCCTGATGAGTCAAAGGGAAGACCGACTGTCTTTCCAGCGAGTGACCATGACCATCACTCCCGTAGATGCAGAACCTTTGGAAGAAAAGCTTTCAAATTCCCCTGAGGCGAATTTATTGAGCGCCCGACCGGAGCTCATAACCTCCGTTAATCAGCAGCTGCAAAGATTCTCACCCGTTAAAAATTATAATACAATGGTAGGTTTTCACGCGATGTAACTAACCTGCGCTTACAGTAACTAACAAAAGCGCTGAACGACAACCACCAGAAACACTTATCTATGACAGGCGCACATCCACTAACCTACAGCGGCGCTCCATTTTCAAAGGGTAAGATATTCCTGAGAAGAGAAAAGGAGACATTTTACCTAGTCAGTACGTCACACAACCTACCTACGAGACACCGGATATAGGGGGGGGTTCTTTACCAAACGAACAAGGCTCACCTCTCCGGCGCACTTTCCCAAACTATCGCATTCAGCGCGTTACAGTTTCTCCGCCAGCTGCGCGAGGAAGGAAGTGGGTCACGTGGTGCGGGGGCGCCCAGACCTGAGCAATCAAACTCAGAAAAGCTTCCGTATCACGGTATGGTCTCATGGACAACTGTGGCGTAATGGAGAAGGCTGCAGTAATGGTGCGCTCAGACCACAGATGTGGGGCTTAAACGCTGTATATCTTGCTGTATATGTATGTGAGTGTGTGACCATCCCCCAAAGACATAAGCCGATATGGCACATACGGAATAGCATACCCCCCCCCCGACGTGCGCACTCATCATTTTTCTTTTTACTGTCCAGCCGACGAATGACGTTCACCTGGAAAATAAGGTGACACCTGTTAGTTTGGAAGGGAAAAAGTTATCGTTAGGTGTGAAATTGTGACTGTGCACTGACAGGCGTGCTCGTATTAAAAGTAAATGCTCTGGAATGCGGAATAGCCTGAATAGAAACCGAATAAAGCATAAGCCTTTCCCTGTGTTTATTTCTTTTAAATATCTAGAATCCAGCGGTGCTTTGTGTAATGTAGTCGTATTAACGCCGCATTGCACTACAGCCAGTCGTTCCACAAATCACTCTCCACCATCATCATCTCGGTGTCTGAGTTCAAAGATCCTTGGAAGGTTTTAAGGTGTTTGGTGGTACTATAAGTGTGCATTTTGAACTTCGTGTCAATATAACGTTCTTTTAGCTGATATTGCATAGAAAACGAATATACGAGTTAAAATTGAAATTTGATATTATCCCTAAATAATGTAAAGTATACGATACTTTTCTAAGCTGATGGTTTAAAATGGACTTGAATACACGTACTTTCTGTCAAACTGACAAAGAATCATCGATGGCCTGCATATATGATATGATCATATTCCCTTGCACCTAAGCGACACACCCCCTAACGTCCTGCTATCTCAGCTTTCAGGTGTTTCTCGGTCAGTGTGTGTCACGTATAATATGGACCTCGGACGTAAAGGTGATCGTAAGAGACTCGGGACTCGACGTAAGACTCCATATATTTTTATGACCAATAATAAGGTTGAATTCTTGATTAACGATATTGTAATACCCGCATGAATCCAAATAGAAAACAGTCTTGCGTCCTTTCAGTATGTTCATTATTAAGGTTATTTAAATAATTAATTTTTTTCTTTTTAACATCAGTGAGTGCTGTGTGTTGTAAAGCTCTGAATTATAGAATAGTAGTATTTAGCTATCTGAATATGTGCGCATCGTATTCCCTTAAAAAAATTTAAAAGCAGACCTTTAAAAAAAACCACATTCTGGGGTGTACTGGGGGAGGGGAGTTATTAATTTGGCTAGACTGGTTATTTCCACGACTGTGATAACAGATCACTTGAGCTTGACGTGTGGTAAGAAGCGTGGGGGATTCTGCTCCGGCAGCCGCCCATTGGCTGACTGGCGCCCCTCCCATGCCTCTATGCTCAGTTTCCCGCTCTTTCTTCGCAAATTTTCCTGGGTCCAGGATCATCCCTTTCTCACACTCATCATCCCCCTTATGGCGATTTACTTACGACCCCCTTCATTTGTGGCGTACGTTTTTTAATTGATTAAAAATGTAATGATCTTAAAAGGAGTAAATCACAAAAAATATTCAGGTGCGGTTTAGCGCTGTTTACACTTTCGGTGGGTGTGTCGTAATACCGCTGCAGGACTGCTGCGTTACAGGAATGTGGAAAAGCTGGTTCTACAAAACCTATGACAGAGATCCATTCTGTTCAGTTTTCCATATACACACATCGCAGTCACTGCAGGCTTAATTTCATTCCCTCGTCCAAAGGGTAAACAGGACAGCGTCAGTGGTTTCTGGGTGGCATGGGGCTCGTTCAATCCTGCTCTGGCTACCAGAAGCCGCTCCATGTGGTGCTGCTGGGCCTGGACTCTGCCGGGAAATCCACAATCTTCTACAGGCTGCGCTGGAACAAGGACCTCAAGACCCAGCCTACCGTCGGCTTCAATGTGGGCATGCAGCAGGTGGCAAAGAACGTCGTCTTGACCCTCTGGGATGTGGGCGGCCAGGACAAGATGCGCCTTTACTGGAAGCATTACCTAGAAGACTGCCGGGCACTGGTGTTTGTGGTGGACAGCAGCGATCGCGGACGCATTCATGAGGCAGCGAAGGCCCTCAGGCACGTCCTGGCCAAGGACAGTGTGAAAGGCATCCCCTTGATAGTGCTGGCCAACAAGTGTGACCTCCCCAACATCATGAACCTCAGCGAGGTGGCCGACACCCTGGGCCTGAACAACTGCACAGATCGTGACTGGGTGATACAGCCGTGCAGCGGCCTGAATGGCCAGGGGCTCCAGCAGGCCTTTCAATCCATCGCCGAGCTGGTCAAGGACAGCAAAACTTCGAATTGGTGCCTCTAACCTGGGGCCTGTCGGCTTGCACCCTCCGTCATCGGTCTGGATGCTTCATTGGTCCAGAAACTACTGCTGCTTTAGGACTACTACACTGCCACTGCACCCACTGCGCTTCCACCCACTGTCAGGATACACACCACAGTGAGAGAGAATGGGTGAGACATGTTTCACGCATATTTTTGCACCCTAGTATATATATGAGATTTTAACTGTATGATGGAAAAGACTCTTCGCAACATGTGAGTGACAGGCGGCACTGGGAAAGTCGGCGGGCTCACAAGAGTGATCCTTGTGGGAGTCACGAGATAAGAGATATTAATGTTGCTATTTGTTACAACACTATTCTCTTATGCTCCTGTTTTTTGAGGGAGACACTAATAATAATAATTAATTTTATTTGCAATGCACATTTCTCATAGCCAATACTCTATGTAGTAAAATAACACTTGAAAGAAAATGAGATAGTAAAAATAAAAAGGCCATGAACTACCATTAAAATGTGGCTACAGTCGTTATTTTAATGTGAAATTGAAAGATCTGTGTGAAAGATCCAGAATCGTGTCTGGTCAGGTTTGTAGTAGAGGTGTGAGAAGGGGAGCGCTGTCCTGGATGAAAGCCCAGGTATGTGTCTCCACACACAACGTCCCACTAATTGGCATCTTCATCCTCATAGACAATCGTCATTCTCCAGTTGAGTCACAGCTTTTTGTCTCGAGCTTTCTTGACCATTGAGACGACTCCATTTTCAATCTGCACATCATCCCAGTCTGGCACGTGTTTCACATGGTAAATCACTCGTCACCTTGAAACAATCACTACACCTGCATAGACTTCCATAAAGGTAAGGCACATGCACTGTTTACAGTGCTTTGCTGCACCCACCACACGACAAACCACTTCAGGGACGAGAACCTGAGTGCAGCCATGCGGTGGGTGATACCTCAGCACCACACCAGTCCGAATGGACCAGTGTGAGTTTTTTTCCTGGTGGCTGGAATGCCAATCCTGCCACCAACCCCCAAGATATTCCCCATAAGTTGGAGGACCTGCTTATAGGGCTGGATGTAGATTAACGTCATACCCAGGGTGAAGCAATTGCAGGTTAAGGGACTTGTTCAAGGGCCCAACCGAGTAGAATCACTCCGGGCAATCATGGGATTTGAACCAGCAACCTTTCAGTTGTTGACATAGCAACCGACACGCTGCAGAGCCGCCACTCCATCCACTGACCACTTCCATATAGATGACATTTTATTCAGTTTTCTTCGAAGACACACTTCTCTGTGGTTTGTGCATTTCCTTCATCCAAAGCCACGACTGCCAGAGTAACAGTCCCGGAACGACCACCCACACGCCGTTGAAGAACGTGAGGTAGATCCACAAGTAAAGCCAGTTGCTGGTGTTAAGGTTGGGGCTACCGGCCAGCCAGTCTGGGCAGAATGTCATCCAGCCTCCATACAGCTCACACACACACAGGGTAATCTGGACAAAGTGCCTGCAAACAGGGGGGGGATGGGGGGGAGAGGCAATGAGAGTCAAAGTTTAATCCCGGCTCCAGAATGAGGAACGTTGTCCTTTTGGCACTTGAGTTCTCAGCTTGACTTCTGGAATGATTTACAGAAAGATAGATAATAAGGTACTAGCTTGTAACACCCAGCTCTGTACTATTCTACCTCGTAGATATTTTAAGTAATTAAATGCCTCTACCTATGGTCAGACAGATTCCTTCCTCAACAAAAGCACACTAATCTTAACTACTGTTGTAATTTTAATTTCATGTTTTTATTTCTGAAAATACAAGTGTGACCTTTCTGTTCACCTGTAGTGTTTGTCTTTGATGATGGCATAGACGAGCACCAAGGCTAGCAAGCCACCCAGCACCACCGTCAGCAGCTCTAGGGACACGATGTTTGGGTCCGAGTGAAGCCAGCGCCGGTCTGCTTTGCCATACTCCTTCCCTGTTTTTTTTTTTTTAAAGATGTATTTATAATGCAAATCATATAAGTTACGGCACCTTTACAGAACAGACTGTATAAAGTTCACATCCTCCAACAACGCAACCGCGTATCTCCAGCAGGGGTCCCTGCACAGCTGCTGTCCTACGTGGTATTACATGACTTCCAACGGCCTGCACACACAGATGAAATATAAACTACAAGTGAATACTTGCATAGTTCGGCAATGAGGTTGTCCGAGGTTTCGACGGTGCCGATTAATGACATGTAGACGAATGGACCTTCCTAGAAAAAAGCGTGGCAAACATGCTGAGCGTCTACAACGTAAGCAAAAATACGGCATCATATTCTGAGATATGTAGGCCAATAAAAGCCAAATGCAATGTACAAAAAACACTGATCAAGTGATTATCATTTTAGTTCCGATTCAACCCACGTGTAACTTAACATGTGATCAACCGTAGCAAAACAATAAACCGCGCCTGAATAATCCGGAAGAGCTTTACCAGAGTGATGTGTACGATCGCATCGTAGAAGAGCCACACCAGGACCCATCTATCCGCCGCTGAGCACTTTCTGCCCCACAACAGCGCCAGCAGGTAGCCCGCCGCAAACTGTGCGGCGCAGGCTGAAAGCGAGTACACGACGACGGGCGAGAGCAGGCTGGGGGTCTCCGCCATGACAGCAGAGACTCGGACTGTCTCTGATCGGCGTAGTGGCAGTTCAGACCCGCTGTGGGTTTTGCTGTTCTCTGCCCCTCCCCTTTTTGGCCTTCCCACTCCGTTCGCGAAATGCCTGAGACCTTTAGCCGGTCACATCGGCCCAACGTGTACAAGTAATCTGCAACCTGTTTTCAATCTTAGCGGTGCATTTCCCCCAACAGCGTAGAGGAACGATAAATCACCTCAAAACAGAAACCTCTAAAGCCATACGGTGTATGCAGTAGAACTGGACAAAATAATCGAGGAGTCGATTCCAGGAGGCTAGCTATCCAGAGTCGACTCCAAAGCTTCGGAATCCACTCCAGTTCAGTATTTTTTTTTTCAGTGCACCTGTCAAAAAATGAAAGTCGAACTTGAGGTTGCTGCAAACGCTGCGTGTTGACGACTGCCTAGAATGGTCGCTATGGTGATGTCACGTGTCATTTCCCATCCAATCAGAGCGATCTGTTCTTGGCCGTTGTTTACATCATCGTATGTCAAAAGTACAAATACATGAAGAACTCTGATTACGTGACTAGAAGAGTGAGGTGAAAGAACGCAGTTAATTTGGACTTGGGTGTGATTTAGAAATGCCACCATCAACGTAACATTCAAAAGTTTGATGATATTTTACTCAAAACACTACATAGTCACTAAATAATGCTAAATGCGGTAATTTTAAAGGCACTTAATAAAGTGAAATACTGTAGGCCTATTTGTAATAAAATGCTGGCATATAATAAATCAACATCGCCTATGATAAAACATTTGAAGACTACCCCTCCCAAGGACCTGACATAGCTAGCTTTGAAGTTTAGCCATCATTTACCAGTTAAATTTAGTTAGCTCTCCAAGTTACTGTACGTTGTGAAATAAGCTTACAGTTTGCAATCATTTTCATTCACAGTTCTTATTAAAAATTGATTAAAATTATGCCAGGTTGACAATGAAGACAGAGAATCACCCTATTAATGAAATGCCGGCCCGCAAACAAGACATCATGAATGTTGAAGTATATATATATATATAGTTTTGAAAGGTATACTTGCCAGCAAAAGATTGTCAGTAACATTAATTGGAAAGTATCAAGATCCCTTGTCAATTATACTGTTCCATCTTGTTCTTTTTACTGGCCCTTTTTCCTCCCATGTTTTTACGAAAATTTTTGTAATGGACAGTCCCTTTATGCAGAGCCGTGGTTAGGGCGGTGCGACCGATATCCAAAAAGGAATCTTGATTAGATAATGATGGCCTAAATAATAAGTTATCAAATAAATAAAATTATTGCCAAATGCACGAATTCGTCGGTGCACCTTTTTCCGTTTGGGACAGAATCGAAATTCACAAGTAGATGTTCAACAAGAGATTTTATGGTAATTGTGGTTAAGAGTTGTTTACGGCTTATGCTGGTTATGGTCAGTCATAATTGGCGGTATTTTTAACATTTTGGTTTGCCAATCAAGTACACCAGTACTGGAGAGATCTCAAAACAATTTTTTTTCTTGCTGTACTAATATGGTACTGAACCGTGAAGTTTGTGTGTCGTTACACCCCTACTAAATATACACTGGAAATAGGCCTACACTTTCTCCAAATCTTACCTTAGACATGATCAGACAGCCTGAGCTAACATAACCTGCGTGGCCACATTACCATTTGGTGCTAGCAAGTCCAGAATGGTCACCCTGCAGACAACGATCGGTCATTTATTTTAACTATATAATTTCCCCTGTATCACAATGACCAAGCAGCAGCGGGCCCCGCCCTCCTCGGAGACCGGCCTGGGTGCAGCACGTCTCTATACATACGCGAAGCGAACCTGCGTGTTATTCAACAACCACACGAATTTGTATAGTAAATATGAAAGCAAAGCGTATTTTCTTTACCGCCGTTTCTCCGTACTAAGCGCTAAATGCCTAGTAGCTAGAAGACGATAGATACCGAGAGAAAACACGGAGTTAATCATGAGACTTCGCCCAGGACCTCGGACAGCGACTGTCACCGGGCAAATTTAACCACAGATGACACTTCATCCTACTTACACTCCCAGTGTGTCTCCCTAACATGAAGGATGATGAAAATCCAGTATTTCAGCAGGATACACACACTGAAATTACCATGTAATCTATATTTACATAGTCCTCGCATTCTATTATACCTAAAGCGTATCCATTTTAACCCCCTCATCCATACACACACAATCATCACACTTGGAACAGTGAGGAAGCAATGGCTAACAGCAAGTTTATTTTGGTTAGGATCAGTAATACACAGGCCATGTCCTGAGGGAGCGATGGGAACAGCAATGTCGCCAAGGAGATCCCCGAGATCCCCGATGGTGACGTATGGCTGCGGGCAGAGCTATGCAGGCAGACGCGGTGAGCGGCACGGCCGAGGAGGGCGGCGTGTCCGCTGGGGTACTACGGCCAAGACACCTTCTAACACGCGGTGAGAGTCCCAGCCCGTGCCTGAGAAGTTTCACGGTTATATTCCAGCAAGAAGGAAAAGCCCGCACAAAAAAAAAAAAAAAAAAAATCCAAAACATCGGTAAGTTTTTTTTTTGTTTTGAAAAAGGTTGTGCTGCTTAGAAATGAAAAACCAAAAGGCACAATGATTTTCAACTCACCTTTAATATGCACAAGAGTTGAAACAATGAGCCACCTTAAAGAGAAATTCAATCTAAAATTTATAAAAAGATATAAACAATCAGAGGCCAAAATGCTATCTGTCGTTTCTATTATTTAAAACAAGTTTTTTTTCCTCAGCAAGTAAAAATCTTGCAACAAACGAGCTTGTATCTGTCGGAGATACAAGGCAAAAACTCTGATCTTTAAAGTGGCTCTTTCGAGGCGTGTAAATAGCGCATCTGTACACCTGCTAGTTTTGTTCAGATTTTTTCATGGCTCCGACTGCTCTTCCTGAACACACAGGTTTCTTCAGTAGTTAGCAGCCAAAAACATAACTACATTAGTCCAAAAGCAAAAAAAAAAAAGGTTCTGCTTTCCATCCCTTCACAGGTAAAACGCACAGGGATTTTTTTTTTTAAAAGATGGTTAAACGTCCAGTCACGACAGCGAGAAAACCCATTTCTGAAAGCGGTACCGTCCGTCAGCTTGTCACGCAGGTTGGAGACAGACATAAATCAGAACATTAATATGAGGCGGGGATCCGGAGCAGCTCTACACGACCCGAACGCGGGAAACAT
The DNA here is from genome assembly GCA_026776725.1 of Gnathonemus echidnorhynchus. NCBI lineage: Eukaryota > Metazoa > Chordata > Actinopteri > Osteoglossiformes > Mormyridae > Gnathonemus > Gnathonemus echidnorhynchus. The sequence goes on from JAODJU010000079.1 coordinate 418,487, forward strand.
TTCCAAAGAGATGTTCTCGTTTGTACAATTAGGGTCTGATGCAGTAAATCTAAGAACAAAAAAACCTGTATATATACGGGAACAAAAATTATTGCAGAGACGCAGTGTGACCGATCCCATCGTCACGTGTTTGAACAACTGGCACTTTCCACAGACAGTAAGCGCGGGTCACTACTCAGAAAGTAAGTATAAGACTGAGAAACCAAACACACAGAAGCTCCACAGTTTAAACAAGTCTACTAGTTGTCCTTCTTAAACTATAAAATGTAAATTAAAAAAAAAAAAAAGTTTAGAAAAAAAGCCCAAAGCAAGACCAGTGTTTGCAGTGTTTGTGTCTATTCCTCAAATGGTAGGAAGAAAGGAGAAAATAGGATTAAGATCGAGGGGGTGACGGGATTCAAACCACACCAGCTCAAACTTATGGAAGATTGGGAATTCCCGCATCGTGTAGTATGCAGGCCTACAGCCTAGTCAGTCAGAAGGGATTCGGGCAGCGATGTCACTGCTGAGGAGTTCAATCTTGCGGGAGAAATTGCAAATCCTTCAGTCTGAGCTCAAGCAGAGCTTAAATCTCCAAGTTCACTTTTTTCTTCTCATTTTCTGGGTTCCACACTTAGAGATCAGTGCTGCAAAATATTTTTTAAACCTCTCATCCTTCTCAGAATTGTAGTAAAATGAATACCTTTCCCCCGCATCTCACCAGTGTGCCTTCAGTTGTGTTCACAGTCATTTTTGTAAATGATGCCATTTTAACACATAAAAACATTCCAATGATAACTCCCAAAACAGAAAGATAAACAAGAGTTTGCTCGGTCCATAGCTGCTCCCTGGCCTCCCCCCTCCTCCTTGGAAGCCAGACTGGCACCAAACAGCCGCAGTCTGTCCCGCCCGGCCCGGCCCAGACGAGGAGCCTCAGTCCAGAAGCTGGTGGGCTCTGCAATCGCTTTAGTGAGCCTGGGATGATTCCAGGGAAGTAAAAAAGGATGACAGGATGGCGGGGGGGGGGGGGGGGGGGGAAGAAAGAAAAATCCTCTCACACTGATGCTGGGATTTTTCCTTCTTTCTTGTCAATATGATACGTTTTTAGGATCATGCACAAGCAGCTCCTGTCCGCGTGTTTCAGCAAGAGGGACGTTTGGCAACTGCAGAGTGAACAGAGAGGAGCCCTTTTCCGTCACAATGCCTCTGTAACCAAGAGTCATCTGGGGTGAGGGGGCGTCGGAGAGGATCGGTCCTTCAGTGCGTGGTCGCGGTGCGCACTTCTGGTTAGTAGATCTACTTAGGTCTCTTGAAGGTGACAAGGTGCTGAGGATGTGTATGGGGCAGGACTTCGCTTTAAAATTTGAACTCCTTGGTCTGCAGGTTGGAGGCTGGGTCAAAGTTGAACGTCCCACCTTGAGTGGCTTCAGGGATCAGACTTGGGTCTTCATCGATCTTGGGGGGGGGGGGGGGGGGAGCAAAACAAAAAAAAAAGTGTCAGCATCATGAATGAGGTCTGCAGATTTTCCTTGCATTAAGTCACTGCTCAGACTGTTTAAGTACCAAATAAACAGCTTAAAGGAGAGAACCCACACATTGAACCAAAAGGCCGATATTCTAACTGCGATGTGCCACAACTAAACCAACGCAAAACTATTCTGTATGAACATTTTCATTTCACATACAAAAGCAGTATCATACAGGTCAGTGACTACGATCCATGTTTTACTGGTGCACCTACATCATCTCCTGAGAAGTACTGGTCGATGATTTCAAATGCCAGCTTGTAGATCTCCTCATTCTCGTGTTGTTGCAGATTCTCAATTTTCTCCAAACCTGCGATGAAGACAGGATGCTGACTTTCGAGAACAAAACTCGTCTAACGGCATTTCACTGACTGTGCACCTGCACTCAGCACAGTGACAAAGCCGAATCTAATCTAACATGAACAATCTTACCGCCACATTCTTCAATGATCTCCGCGATAGTGCTGGCCTCCTCGCCTGCCATGATCAGAATGTTCTTGAGCCCATCCAGGACAACCTGAACCACCTGAGAGTCCTTCACAGACAGCAGGCTGCAGAAAGGCGGGACCACGTTCTGCTGGACTAGGAACTCCACCTGTGGAACAAAATCAAAGCTGTGACTGAACGAGCAGAATGTTTATGAACTGCATTTTTTCTTTTTTTTGGGGGGGGGGGGTCTTAAAAAAAGAAATAGAATTCACTTACCTGATCTTTCCTTCCACTTATCGTCAAGTTGCTTATTGCCCAGGCAGCTTCTTTCTGCGTACCAAAGTCACCCTGTGGAGAGAAAGAGGGCTGTGCATCACTTCTCTGTGACCAACATCACCACACTGTGAATGACCTGCACTAAAACTGCATTTGATGACAGCTAGGTAGCAAAGCGTTTACATTAAGCTAGCCCCCCTCTGGGGGGACAGATGACATTCCATGTAAGAATATTACCATTTCTCATTCATATAGCGATTGCATTTGCAGACTGGGGTTTACTACCAAACTGCAATATGTGGGAATCAGGGATGTGTAGAAGTTGGTGGTGATGGTGGAGCGACCTTGGCCAGCTGCTGGATGATCATGGGAATCAGACCAGCGTCGATGACAGCCTGGACCTGCTGCTGGTTCCCAGCTGTAATGTTAGACAAGAACCACACTGCCTCCTGGAAAGGCAAGACGACAGACGTGTTAACTTTGGTTTCACTTTCACAAACCACAGGCTCAACAGGGATGTTCTCAATCCATCATGTTTGCTGGTGACAGCGAGATAATGCGTACAAGAAAAATATTATTGACTGCTGTGTGAAGGCAATACATGCGGGGCAGCTACAGGACAATTTGGGATGATGTCAAACAGTGAGGGTCCCACAAAACAGATCTTGGCCTTGGGTTAGATTGTCTTGGCTGTCTGAGTTCTCTGCAGATCTGTTAGTCTGGAACTGACCTGCCAGTTCCCAGTGGTGCAACTGCAGTAGCCAATAAGAGCTTGACTCTCTTGACAACAAAGCCAACCAGGCGCCAATCAAGCTAACAAAGCTAAACAAGTTAACAAAAGCCAACCAGGCGCCAACCAAGCTAACAAAAGCCAACCAGGCGCCAACCAAGCTAACAAAAGCCAACCAGGCGCCAACCAAGCTAACAAAAGCCAACCAGGCGCCAACCAAGCTAACAAAGCCAACCAGATGCCAACCAAGCTAACAAAAGCCAACCAGGCACCAACCAAGCTAACGGAGCATTAAGAAGGCAGGTAAGGGAACGGAAGTCACATATAGAAATCAACAAAGTTTAACTGGGAGAAAAATAACAAGCTACAGGCTAATCACAAGGCTGCTCTTGCTCTTACCTTGTTGATCTTCTCTTTGTGGTGTGTGAGCAGGTTGGGGAAGTGGGACAGAACGTCGCAGTTCAGCACAACCTGTGTCTGCTCATCCGTCCCAGTCACTATGTTGCCCACAGCCCTCAAGGCTGCAGTCTTAACAGGAAGTGACACGTCAGCCCCACCATGTCACACCCAACAATCAGTATTCAAGCAAGCAAGCAAAAAAAAAAAAAGCCAACTCACCTGAACTTTGACCTCTTGGTGACTGAGCAGAGGGACCAGGAAGGGGACCACACCCGAGTCGATGACCATTTGGATCTGTTCATTTCCTCCATCAGTCAGGTAGGACAAAGCCCACACCGTGTCGACCAGAATCTAACACCAGAGGGAGGGACAGGTCCGTTCAGACACAAGAATGTCCAGTAGATAATGGTTGGCTTAAAAACTGTTGATTTTAAGGCTCTATGGATTTATTGGCAAGGGCAATAAACCAAACACACCTATAATGTTTACGATGAAAAAAGCAAGTCTCTCTGAAAACATTGAGAAGCTATGCTATCGTCATTTTAATTTACCACCCTTAGCCGTGGATTATTATTCCGGTAAGTGTTATAAGCAACTGTTGGGGAGAGGGAATATTCTATTATGCCACGCAAAAGCATCAGGACTGGAAACTTTTTCTTGTGTAAATGGAGTTAATTTGTGAGCTTTTAAACTGAGTAGGTAAAATAAATGAAAAGATCTTGCTGTTCAACGTTACGAGAGCTCGAATTATAAGATTACTTCGGAGGCGTGATTTATTTTTTTTAAGACTTTGTGACTGCCATTTGAGGTTTATAACTGTAAATGACTTGCACTCGCCACAACGGTGGGCATGAGCTCACAGGAAGTGGAGCACCGCCCCCCCTGAATCTCAGAGGCCGCAGGAAGGGAAGCCTCATCACGGCCCCCTTCAGCCCTAAGCCTGTCTGTCACTGCCGAGAGGAAGCCTGACAAAGCTAACGCGGCAGCAGCTGCGTTTACAGGAGGCATGAACTCAAAACAGATAAGAGGCGGCACTTACATTAATATCGGTGTGATAGATCAGAACGCACAGGGCGGGCAGGATCTGATATGGAGGGAGGGAGGGAGAGAGAGAGAGAGAGAGAGAGAGAAAGGGTGAGTGTGCAGCAAACAGATGACTCAGCATTTTATCAGATGCCACCATCAGAACCAGGACAGGCAAACGCTGTGTCAGTACCTGGCTGCAAAAAGGGGAGGGGGGGGGGGAACTATGCCTCCATATCGACTCCCCAGCATCAGTGGCATCAAGCGCTAAGCTGCTGCTGCTATCCTACAGGACAAACTATGCCCTCCCCACTTAGCTGTTTGTGCAGTATGTCAAGGCCACAAAGAACACCTACCTTCAGAAGCAGCGTAAC
>JAODJU010000079.1:429975-454608 GCA_026776725.1 Gnathonemus echidnorhynchus
GGGGGGGGGGGGGGGGGGGGGGGGGGGGGGGCTGCTCTTAGATCATATTAGACCTTGTGATGCAGCTTCCCAGCTAGTGTTACCATCCCAAACAGTCACATGCACAGACTGGGTCAGGCATGTAAGCACCAAGTGCAGACGGCAGTAATATATTTCGTCTGTGTTCAGTCTTTACTTTCACACCAGGGCCACCAACTTTAATGAGTTTTCGGCCAACAAAAAAAAAGCACATTTATATGTATTGATTTAACAGACGCTTTTGTCCAAAGCCAGCGAGGAGGATTAATCCTCTGCACCATATTCACTAACATGAACATTCTAAAAATGTTCGACGACCCACTGCGTGATGGGGAAGGGCCGTGACATATCCCCCCCCCCTCGGTGCTTGGCCTATGGCTGTGGCCCACAGCAGCATCCCTGCTGTGTTTAAGAGCCAAAACACACCTCAATGTCAAACACAGGCAAAGCGCATAATTCTGGATCTGGATGCCCTCATGCTTCTCCACCTTGCTAAACGCTCATAGGAATCCTGACTGTTCATTCATTCATACTGTCGGGGGGGGGGCAGGAAGTGGGACAGCCCCATAGCATTGGGAGTTTGGGAGGTACTACACTCTCTGGCACTCAGGAAACCTCATTTTCACAAGGCTAAATTCTGCGACATTTTTGGTAAAAACCTACAACTGAATATTAATTTCACAGCATTCAGTAATCAATTGCTTTAATTCCTGGATTAAAAGACTAAGTCTTTCATATTTAGTCTCATTGGGTTCCAGCTTCCTCACAAATTGAGGACTGTACAGCCTTGCACCACTGTATGCTGGGAGTTATTTCAGATTAACTCTCCCTGATAGTGATTACATGCGACTTCGCACATTATAGAAAAATACTGCAACAAAATAAAATATTCCAAAATAAAGCACTTGTGATTCTAATCATGAATTACAATTATCAATGCTTTTAAAAAAACTGTACTATTCTCCTGTATCTTTATCCTCTTATTACAAAAGTTCAAGAAAGAGATTAAGCAAAAAAAAAACAAAAAACTGTACAAATATTTCTTGAATTCAGGAGTCAGATTTAAGTGAACTTCAATTTAAACACTAAACTCTCAAAGTCCACAAATGAAGCAAAACAAAGGAGACAGAAATTCACTTCCCAAATGCTAGTAGAGGCGAGATCAAGATCATTGCCAGTTCATAAACCCTTAAGAGAACTTAAAAGAACACCCAGAGCAAACGGGCATCTCTGAAAACCACGAGGAGATTCACTGCCTCTGGGCAAACATCCCCACAGCTTTAGCATTAGCTACACAAACATCCAGTCTTGCTAGAAGACAGCTTTACCATGAGAAGCAGGAGACACAATTATTGCCTCAATCACTGGGGTTCACATCGCATTACCACGGTGCACATGGACACCAAAGCAATCCAGCCAGAGAATACGTGCGGCTCTCGCTGACCAGACCTTATTTTACAAAACACCCTGAAGCCAGCAAGCCCAAATCCACCACGGAACACCACATGGCCTGATACCAGTAATCATGAAGTGGCTTATTTATAAGACTAACATCTATATTTTAAAGACAAGTACTGATCAAGGGGGAAAAATACTACAGCAAATATGATCAGTTTTTGGGAACCATGAGCAGCCAACACAACGGAATAACTGGGCACGATTATCAAGACTCATGTGGGGAAAAGTGCAGCACAGACAAACGCTGGCAATGACATAGAATGTTAAGTAATTATATTCTACTAAATTATATCTCGGTGCCTATGTCCATCGTTTTTACAGGGAAAACAAAGGGAATGAACCCGAGGGACGATGGTGATGGAAATGAGACCGGATAAGGAAGCCAAAAGCCGCCTGGTGTGATAATGTGCGACACGCAGCTCGGAGGAAGGGACACAGAACCACGAAGAGGAAGCGGATTAAAACGTTAAATCTGGGTGATCATCTAACATGTGAGGGTCGCCGGCCGGCAGTGCGCTCGGCGTTTTATATAAATGAATGGATGGTGGCCGAGGCAGCGTCCGTACGGCACATCCCACCGTGCGTTACCAAGCCCCCGGCCAGAGAGCACATCCATCAGCACCTCGTATCCAGTTATCCGTGTCCCTGCTCCCTTGCTCCGAGCCGCCTCCCCTGGTCCGGAGAGCCGCCCTCCTCCGGTCTGCCGGCCGTTAAGATGCGCCTGCTAACGGCTAACATGCTAGCATGCTAACGGCTAACACGCGAGCGCACTAGCATGCTAACCTCTCCGGGCGGCGCGGCTGCCGGCGATGCTGCGTAGTATTAATTCCGACTGATAATCGGACAGTTAATCTCCGAACGTTAACCCAGGTGAGCCCGTGGAGCATGAAGAAACACACAAGCAGCCGCCTTTTTCCGCGCAAAAACAGGCGGCAGCTTAAACACCATTGTTAAGCCAATGCCGACAATACACACCGGGCTAAGCGGTGCGCGGCCCGGCGGCAGGCCTCAAGAATAAAGCCAGAAATGAGATGCTCAAAGCCGTCCCGGGACGCCGGCTAGCCGGGCGGCTACCAGCTTCGGCAACATGGATCCATGTTTATGGTGAGACCTTCTAACAGGCCGCGCCCGCTGCGCCTGATGGCGGCGTAGGGGGTGGAGGATGTTCCGGAGCAGACCGCACCGTACACCCTGAGCATCCAGTCACACCGCCGCCAAGACTGACACGATCCAGGAGAGGCACCACGAGCGTCGGGCCGCCTCTGCCGGCCATCGCCTCACCTCGACATCGCGCCCTTTATTTTTGAAGCTTTTGATACGGTGGTTCTCCAAGCCGGCGTTGTCTGCCATGGCCGTGTGCTCGGGGGGGAGTGCAGTCCGGCGCTCGGAGCTCCAGTGAAAGACGGGAGACTGTCCCGCTGCTGAGCGGAGGGAAGGGGGGCGGCGAGGCGCAGCGGAGCGCGTCCGGCCGGGGGGGGTGGGGGCGTGGAGAGGAGGAGCCAAGCGCAGCCTCTGACGCCGGGAGGTCGTAACGTGTCCAGGCTTCGCCAGGGAGGGACAGCCCGGCGGTCCTCTGCCGCACCCCCGGCCGCAAACACACTATTCAAATGGCGTTTCGAGCACCGGCCCTTTTGCGTAGGCTGGGTTCGCGGCTGTTACATAAGAATCATTTACGCCTGGCGACTAATGTCGCTCCGGGGGCGCCGGGGGTGGGAAGAGCTTCACGTACAACAGATCGTAACTGCTTCTGAGAAGACATTGCGTATAAAAGCATGCGAAGCGGGTATCAAATTAATTCCTTCATCGCCGGCAAAACGATGCCCAAAAGTCATTTTAGCTTGAGGCCATATGCGTGGCGAATGGAGGCGAAAGTACACGTTTTATCCCATTTTGTGACAGACACATTCACACAAAATCCATGAACTAGTTCCGAGTGAGCAGCAATCTCTCCTTCCAGACCTTCAGGCTTGAAGCCATCAGGACAGCATCCAGATGCCTAAGGATATTTTAACTGTGTCTGACAACTAGGATTAATTAAATTCAGGACAATTTGTGATTAAAGATAGACACCATGTCATTGGGGAGGAAAAAAAAAGTTTATTAGTGCAGAATCACAAAGATTTGGTTTAACACTTGAACACTCAGATCCCTTCAGTGCAAAAACGTGATATTTAAATAACTTTTTTTTTTTTTAAATATATTTTTTAATGCTCCCTGAATCTGTAAACAAACCAAACTCATTTATTTAGCTGGGTTCTTCCAATGTGATACCAAGTTTAAAAAAAAGCATTTTAAATAAAATTTAAACCTCTGAAGTAAAACTGTCTGCAATCATTACATTTACATATATAAAATATTTTAATAACTACTATTAAATTGCCAGACATTAAAATAGGCATGTTTATGCCAATCCTCCAGGAGATTAAATATTTTCAAACAGATAAAGCTCACATTAAGCAAAATACTACTAACAGAAACCAGCCTGATGTATACATCTGTAAGAAGTAAATGAAAATCATGGCTTATAAACCACTTGCCTTTTTCCCCATGGTGAGCAGAGGCCTGGAAAGGAACATGACCATGATGGGCAACACACACACTGGTAGGCAAAAAAAAAAAAAAAAAAAAAAATACACATTATGGATGCAGCGTCTCCTCTTAGGGAGGACCCCATGACTGCCACTATCACAATTTTGTAATGTTAGCGTCATTGTATATCCACAAAATAAACTTAAATAATGGCCTTTTGACAGTGAAAGTGTTTACAATTGCAGCCAGCAGAAACGAAGCCTTCGGCTCTTGAGGACTTGTGTTAACAACTGTTAGTTATTCTTTAAAATAAAGCAACAACAGCAACTGCAGCAGCAAATACATGAGGCAATCAGAGGCAAGTGTAATATCAGCAAGCGATACTTTCGCCTGACAAGGGGACGTGGAACAGCCTGAATATACAACACTCACAGAGGGACACTCAAGCCAGACTGGGCAAGAACTTGTGGGTCACAGAAATCTGCAGGTCCAGCTCAGAGACGGGGAAAAGCAACAGGGTAGACTGGCTGCAGGTTCCCATGGAGACAGGGCCCACAGCTCAGAAGATCTGCTGCTCAAATAAGATCTTTTCAAAACCTTGAGGGGGAGTGTGGTAGAAGTCACTGAACTGGCAGTCAATTATAGCACTGTCGTCCACTGCGGGAGAAAGCAGAAAACACATGAGGCTCCAAGCGAGTACATTTACTGCAGGGCAAAGCAGAAGGGTGAGCAAAATTGGTTTTAAACAAGACATGCTGGAGTTTACAGACGTTTAATCAAAATATAGCATTCAATTTGAAGCTTAATTTTGGGGAAAAAATAATTTCTCCCACAGAAAAGTTGCTTTCACATTGTCCATTTAAAAAAAGGGAAGCAAAAGCATCAACTTTGAATGTATACTGCCCTCTAGTGGCAACACCAGTTGTTAATGAAGAATAACACCTTCAGTCGAAATTCTTAGGTTTTCGCATAGGGCTGCACGAAATCACATCACAATTATATTGTGCATGTGCAATACTCACTAGGCTGTTAGATGATGGGCTTAAAATTTGTCCGACCACCAGGATTTCAGTACTATACCGAAGTTTGTACCCACAATTCAATAAGCCGATTAATAGTACGCCTAAAATATTAATGAGAGGCGTATTGTGATGCCCAAAAGTTAGCAGTCTGTATAAATTAGGCGTATCCTTATGTTTATTAAATTTGGTTAGCAGAGCCACATGCAACTGTTTTGGTAAATCATGGAAGCAATAAGCACTGAAGTCAAGAAAGGGATGGATCAGCAACCACAACACATTTAAAGAGGAGATTTGTGGATGAACGAGGTTTTTACAAAAACATAAAGATACACCAAATACACCGATTACTCATTTTTGGCCATCACAACACACCTCTCATTAATATTGTAGGTTTACTACTAATCTCCTTAAATTGTGGGTGCAAGTAAATGTCCATTAAGTACCAAAAAAGATGGCATCGGGACAAATTTTCACGCACGTCATCTGAAGCTCTGGGGGGTGTCCCTCAAAGCAGAAATTCTTCATTAGCCAGATACCTTAAGCCAAATGTAAGGACTGTCCAATAGGAATGCCACTTACCCTCTTCTCCTATTGGACAGTTCGCACATTTGGCTAAGGTATCCAGCTAACTGGAAAATCTTGCTTTGTGGAACACCCCCCACCCCCTCCGGTCGCTATGTGATATCATACAGTCCTGTTTTTGCATCCCTCATCTTGCACTCCGATGCAACACACCCATCAGGTGAGACATGAATGCAAGAACAGCCATTTATCCGGCGCCCCTGGAGGAGTTTTTGGACTCACAAGGGGTGAACAGAGTGTATGTTCTTAACATTAAACAAAAAATGTGTATTAAATTCGGGTGCAGCTCTTTACCGTAAACCACTGGGTAAACTGTTCCACGAATTCCTGAGGCTGGGCAGTGCATATTTTTTCCATTTAAATATAAATTCAGCTCTACATGGTCATATGTGACACCCTAAAAAGGAAAAACAGATTAATAAGGTTAATTTGATTAAAACAACTAAACACCAACATTCATAGATCAGAAAGTGATATTTGGGAGTCCAATCTTCTGTTTTAATTAACTCATTTTGCATCTATACAGCTGGTTATGTTCTAATAAAATCCTTTCTAACTACTGAAAATTGTTGCAACTGTAAACCTGTAGCTTGAAACAACAGACATCTGGTCACAAGTACAGCCATTTAAGCGCTATGCCATCTACGGTCTAATTTTAGCTTCAGAGCTGGTTTTCAGTCCATTTTCAACTACTCACCACGATATCGCCTTCCTGTGGAAGACTGTTGGCAGGGAGCCTGTTCTTTTCTTCATTGTTGTGGAAGACTGACCCATCGTGTCTCAACACCAGGCTGTGAATATCCCTCCCCAATGGTATTTGATTCAGGTTGGCCTTCTGGGTAGCCACACCGATTCCCCACACACCTGGGGGCAAGACAGAAACCCCTGACGACCGACCTACACTAAACATCATACCAATGAGGAAACACAGGCGAGTGGCTACTTCTGGTACCAATTAACACTGTACTTATGCAACATTTTCCTTTTGTTTCCCCGAAGACAACTTATAAGTTTTTATTCTTCCAGATATTCCCCATTTAAAAACATGACAGGCACACTGATATGCTTAGAGCTACAAAATAAATGCAGCAGTTTTTCTTCAGGTGTACTCTGTCCAAGAGTCACCAGAGTGAGGTTTCTATGGTGGCTGTATGAACAACTAGCAAAGTAATAATAATAATAATAATAATAATAAAAAATCTAAATTCTTAAAACCACAGGAAAACTCATAGAAATAGGCAGTTGCGATAGCTCATTTACATGTTTTGTCAGTCGGCGCGAGACTCACCTGTAGACTGAACCTTGAATTCAAAATAACTCTTGTTCTGGTGAAGCGGAGCATTGGCAAGGCAACTGCCAGTTCCACATATCCTTCTCCCACTCTTAACGATGACCACATCGGTACCTGCCGGGCACGTTTGGGTAACACGGTCAACTGTCGGCAGTCGTGTGCCCAGCTTTACGGACCACTGCTATTGGGCCTTAATTTCACACGAGTCAATGCATATACTGCGCGCAAATAATCGCAACATCTTGTTAATTGGGCTTAGATCTGTAGCAGCAAAAAGAAACACAAGACGGCATCGTGGAAACAAATCTAAAGCAAGCCCACGGAACCATCACCAGCGACGACGAACGCAGCACGGTGTTAATACCGATTCTATCAAAGGATATCGTTACCGAAGTCTATTAATAGTGCTGTCTACATTTTAAGTATACAGCTTTTAGTAAAATCGTAAAATGCATAGCTAGCTGATACACGGCGTAACGAACGCCGTCCATGTTATAAGCATATTATAAGTCAGAAATGTCACTGTGTTGTGCTAAAAACACCGCTCACCCATATGGTGGGTGTCCAACTGGACCGAGGGCATCTCCTTCATAGGGATGTGCCCCGATGATCCTTCCCCACAGCATCCCAGACAGCAAGAAAACATCGAGGCCATCGCTGATGAGGAGCGAGCGATCCGTAAACAAGCAGCGCTACTCCTCGCCTATCCGGAAGCCGAGCTGCGAGGGTCCTACGCACGGACACCATAGATGGCGCGTTCACCGAAGGACATGGATGTCGAGCGTCGAAAACTCCACACAGAACGCACACGTCGTTAAACAGCGACCCCTACAGTTGAAACCTCCGGGAATTGAACGCGGAGCGGACGCTCCTCTTCCCGAGCCCTCCAATCGCGTAATACGATCGAGCAGTCTCCGTTCCAAATGGCATAGAAACAAGGGTAGAAAATCAAGGTCAGAAATATGTTTTACACGTGACTTACTATTGGTAAACACCGCAACCGCGCTTCCAAGTTAAATCAGAATGTGCTGCATTTCCCCAAAACCGTGGGTTATTCTGTTGTAATTCTAAGCCCCAAATTTAATAATAATCGATAAAGATATGCATCATTAGTGAAAGTTTTTCACTAATAAAAACTTAGATGCTAGATTAGTTACTCAACGCAATCATATTTCAGTACGTGTCTATGACAACCTAAATAGTTCACTGGATAGCAGTGCAAAATAATGAATCCGACGGCAGAATACATTTAATCACTAGACGCTTACCTAGATTTGTCTGACTTAATATATGAAGAAGTGTTAAGCACAAGCAACCAGTCGCTGGGAAAACATAGCCAATTTAGCAAATTCGTTAGAAAGGGTTGCGTTATTACTGGCCATGAACACCTTAGAGAATAAGGAGTGCATCATAATTTTTAACCGAGGAGGAAGTTGCTGTTCAAAAGTGTCTAAAAATAACTTGATTGACAAAAACTTGATTAATACTAACACGTATAATGGTCTGGTTAAAGATTTCGTAATCGATTACATCAACACCAGTACTAAATTCACAAAGCTACTGGAAATTAAGCTTCCTATGTTAAAAAAAAAAAAAAAAACACGACCACGTAACAGTTGATAAGTAGTAGTGGTGACGAAGTATCTAGCGGTCTTGTGGACAGTTTCAATTCCTGATGTTTTGCATAGCAACAGCCCCCATCCAACCTCCTCCTCCACAGGCCTTCTAGGGATCGTCTACATTTGTGGCTCTGAAAAGAAAAACGAACGTGTTCATAGAGCATGTAAAAGTACGCTAAATTGCGAGCCGTATTTATGAAACCGCTCAATGAAGTTTGCTTTGACGGCTGATTCCAGAAACACATTATATTGGGTCTTAGACACCCAATATAATGGTTTTCTAATATGATGAGAAAAAACCCTGAACTAGTTAAATTTTTTTTCTCACAAAACGGTGAAGTCTGCACAGCAACAAGCGCCATGATTGCGTTGCACTATGCGTCTCAGGCGCTGGTAAGTGCGACTTCAGTCCAATTGCATGTTTCTCTGTTTCTGCATAATCTTTTCCAATTCATACCGACTAACCAGCATAGGCAGTCAAGCGAACTATTAACAACAGATCTTTTCTAGGGAGTCTTTCAGTGGCGTATTACATTTTCGGAATCGTGGCTAGACTTGTATTCATACACTCATTCATCCCGCCTAAGACTAAAACTGTAACAGCACTTCTCTGCGTTAACTTTATTTCCTGTTTATTATCCGGGAATAGAAGTGGCGCGCTCTTATTCACGAATTAAAATCGTTGCTTGTGTAATTCGACGAATTCCCGCTAGTTTGAAAAGTAGGTCGACCAGGAAAACAATGCTGAGCGCGTAAAACTATGTAATACTTTTATTGTATGGATGTCGTAATTGCATGCGTTTTTGAAGGATGGTTGGCGTTATCAGAGGCTAACAGATTGTTAGGGTTACATGAAGTGAAAATGCTTGGTTGTAGTGAGGAAGAATTAAGGATCCTTGAATGTAATACATACGACGATTGTCATTTTTTGTCTGTGTTCCTGACTGAGAGCAGATTTGATATGATGGATGTATGTTTGATATTTTCACAATCACTCAAGTGTTGTTAACTGCATTTTCAGAAAGATGGAGCGCCGTGAGGATGCCACCGGCAGGTCGCCAGTTTACGCAGGCTTTGCAGGAAATGATTAGAGTGCGTTTTGGAAACCAGCAGAAAGCCCTGCTTGAGTTCACTGTTTAAAACGTCCCACGATGCTGTTAAATGTTTGCAGATAGACTACTCGATGTGCAGAGATGCGGTACTTTTCAAATAAAGTCTCACCGAGATGTTCCCCTCGGCAGATCACGCAACCATCGGTATTTTGATATATTTTAAGTCAGAAACTCATCCTTAGAAGATGGAGAAGGACAAGTTTTGCGTTTCCTAAGACTAGCATCAATGGGAGAAAAGCGCTTATGAAGAGCTCTTAGGGTTTGGGAACTGACGCGGCGCTGTGCATGTCCCGATTGGAGTCACTGGAATCCAACAAGAAGAAAGCTTTACAGAGACGCCAAAAAGGTAAAAAAGGAGAGTATTCAGATAATCTCTGGCTGGTTAGCGCAACAGAAAAAAATAAGTTTTTCTTCGATTTTGAGACTGGGTGATGCCTGTGAAGCGCAGATGAAGCAGCAGTATCCGAATGTTTCTCCAGCAGATACAGGAGTTCAGGGGGAAAAGTTGGGGGTTAAAGAAACATCGCCGCAGTCTCGTAGGTCCCATGATGAGCAAAACCTGACGTCAACAATTGGGACACAGTGAGATTCAAATGTAGACAAGATATGTATGACTCGACTTGTCCGCGGCGCTGTGTGGACTCGCTGTTTTCATTCGCCTCCTTTTGTTATGTGTTTCTTGGAGTCGCCAATCTTGTGTTTATTTTAGTATTGCTTTTGCACATCTCTCTACACCCGGCCACCCCTACATATATGCACGCGTGGACGTCCTACACGCTGCTGGAGCGAAGTGGCCAGCCTTTTTTTGCTTTCGATGTTTCTTTTAGAAGTATTGTGGTACGTTTGACTCCAGTCTGCTTAGCACAGCAGCAGATTTTGTTCGTTCTTAAAAGCTTCTGGCTTGTGAATGACGTCAGAAAATTTACCTTTGAAATAAATAATTATGATGTCCCACTTAGTTTTTTTTTTTTTTAACCACACTATTTGCTTCTCATAGATTAATGTAATGAAGCAGTCGTTTAGGGTTATATGAATTAAATGTCATGTTAGACGAAATAAAACGACAACCCTTTGATGTGCAATTGAAAGGCAATTAAGTGAAGTAAAATTAAAACTTTAATGACAATACTATATCTCAACATATCACTAAACGTAACTTCTCTGCAGTGTCAAATATATTTTGGTACCAGATATTAAACGGCAATTACAGTAAGTAAACATACAGTACTTACATATAGTCAGTGAATAGTTTGCTGTGGTTGAAAAGCTGTGTAATACCATTAACATTATACTGTTTAATAAGACTAATGAATTAACCGTTTCTGAAGTGGCGGGGCCCGGTTGGAATTCGGTTTTTGTCACGCACATCCCACCTTCCCTTCCCAACGTCAGCAGTGACGTTAATTAATAGGCTCGATATTTTGAGCTCGCGTACTACAATCCATCACGTAGTCTTAATGAATATGTAAACTCATTCAGGGGGTTTATTCATTTAATTATTTTGGTAGTCATCAGCAGTAACGTTTTTGAGTCAACAAAGGCTGGTGATGCAGCTTTCACAATAACAGTTCAAGGAGATGTATTGCATAACTGAGCTGGGTCCTGGATAAGGAGTCGTGCAGAAATTGCAAACTGTGCTATACTACATGTTTGCTTAACATAATAATGTTTATAATTAAAAATATTAAGAATAATGCAGTCTTTGAAATTTGTGAAATGCAATTTTAGTACAAACGTTATTTGAATGAAACTTTGTATTTTCCCCAGTTTGTACCAATATGCGCATCTTGGTAATAATCCTCATTTTTAAGTGTAAACCTGACGCACGTGTTATATTCTGCGCAAATTAGGTTTACCGTAACAAAATTATCACGGTGGGGGGGGGGAGAGAGAGATGGAAATAAAGAAAACTTTTACCACGGAGTAATTTTTTAAGACACCGATACGGACAGTGGCTTAGTCTCAGCTAAAATGTTTCAAACACAAGAAATCCTTAAATAAAACTCCAGTTTCACTCCAGGTACCATGTCCAACAAGAGAGCAGTAACTACATGTTAATAACCTACACAGCCATATCAGTGAAAGTATATATAGCCTACTGTTGCCAGGCAAATCACTGATGAAGTAGTAACAAATAGATTTTCTCGCAATTCAGTGTCAAAACAAAATACTGCATTGCTACCATGCAAATAGAGATACACGCTTATAGTTACATTACGCACGGCAGTATAAATTAGTACTAACTGGTCACCAATTAACGTAAAAGCATATTACTCTTCATAAGGATTTGCCTACTATGCTGTCGGCCGTTTCGTGCTCTCTACATTTAAAAATAAACTTTGATTAAGTTTATCATTTAAAATGTAAAAGCCTCTATAAGGAAGCCTGATGGTAAGGCGTGCAAGTTAAAATTATTAAACTTTTTTCTTCCATCCGCCACGAAACGCGTGCATTACATGTTGTATATATATATGACTTCCAGTTAAAAAGAATATCGTACGCTTTTCGAGCAAAGACCAGTAAATGATTTTTTAATTCAACGAGGGTATTTGTTTTGCTAATGTTTCCCTGTCAGCGTTGCCCCAGAATACCCGCATAAAGTTAACCATTAAATATCACTATTCTTCTTCTTTGCTTGTGTTCCATGTTAAAGGACCTCGTCGACGCAAAATTGCCATCGCCTGTGACTCAGATTATTGTCTTGCTGCATCGTTGCACAACTCTCTATTTGGGGACATTCACGCAATTCATTTAATCAAGTCTAAGCACTGCTCGAATATTGTCTAAAGAACTGAAATCTCCCTTTTTAAAGTAACCATATGCATTTGGTTTAATTGACTGAGTTTCACTCCAAAGACAAATATACTAAATTATTACAAAATCACAATTCCACCACTCCAATTAAGCCTTAAACGGCAAAATAAAATATTTAAATCTCTGTCCTGTAAGGCGTTCGATCCATTCAGCCGCGAGTATTCCGCATAAAATAAAAATGCATCATTTCAAGAATTAAAAATGAAAATTTATTGCGTCGGTTGTCCACATTAGAATGTTACAGTCCGTTACTCCAGAACAAGACCGATTCAGTTATTTTAGGGATTTAAATATAAGAAAGCACCACAAATACCACCTGGATAAGCAGTTTCGAAAGTAGATAAGTATTATCTACATTTATCTGTAATTTAAACGTTCCCGTTCGTATTTCACCCAAATCTACAGTAAAACACACCCTCTGTCCTATTTAGGACGATGAACCTCGATAAACCGCTTTTATTTAATTATAATAGTGTGAAGTATAATAGTGTGTATAATACTGCGAAGTCACAAGTAGTTCGATTTCAATCAATTTGAAAATAAATGTATAAAATGAATTACATTTAATATTTTTAGAAGGACTGTATACATTGAAGAACGTATTTAAATGTAGGGGAATAAGAGGTTCAGGATTTTTTCGAAACTTTTGTGCCCGTTATCCACCACAAAGTCACTTTAACTCTTAGCTCGAGTTATGTTCTGCATAAATGATGATGATTTGATATTTCAATTAACGTATTTTAACACTAACATTTTAATTCTGCTACGTAGATGTGTGTGAACTGCATATGTGGCGAAATATCGTAAGGTCCGCGAACAAAAGAGTTCTCTTATTAAATTCACAGTCTGATACTCATGTAACCAGTAGCACTGAAAAAGTCAAAATATTATGACATATTTGTAAATCAAGTTCACGAATGCTTTATTACACTCCATGCTAGTCTCACGGTAGCCCAGCGTTTCAAAGGTCGGTGTTACGTGCTGATTTAAAACTGAAGCTCCGATATGTAATATACATACGCACACAAATATTATACACTGATTAAAATATATACACAAACATCACAATACTCATTACATAAAATTAAAAACTTAAGCCAATGAGCAATAATTTGTGCAGTCTTCATGGATAGTTTACCGTTCTGAATAGAGAATGGACAGGCATTTAGAGATAGTTCTGTTCAGTCCGTTAGTATTTCTTAGGACCAGTGAATTTCAGTACCTGCAGAACTCTTTGAATTAGATTGTCTGATTTTTCGAAGTTCAGCGTCGGCGAGATACCTCGCCAGACAGCTGCTGTCCAAGGATGCACGCTCTTCAGAATGCTCTGCTCTCACAGCAGTACCGTCCAGATGCCGGCCACATCGATGTCCACGTTCACTGGGCCGACTGCCATGAAAATCCACGGCACCAATGCCTCCGCAGAGGCCAGCGCAGCACCGCTTGGCGTTCCAGTGTGGCACTGATTATTCTGCTGATGATGAATTTGCAAGGTGAGGACAATACATACACACTGTCGTGAATTTACATAATCACATAACACAATGAAATACCTCAGGAAATACCAACTTATGACCGAACTTCCTTGACAGTTAAACATTTTTAATCCAAAGCATGCAAATGGCTCATACAGGGAGATGAGCACAACAGCACCAACACGATCATCAGGTTGCTCACGAGTGGAGGATGAGAGGAAGGGCCCCGCTTTGCAAGAGTAAACTCCGCAAAGAAAGCACTTAAAACAGCTTACACACAGGGAAAGAAATAAGCTTTCAAATAAGTGTACAGAAAAAAAAAACACACAACCTTTTAGTTGGAAAGTAAATTACCTTTTCATTCAGTCATTTAAAGTAAGGTTTTTTTTATTTGCAGGTGTCCATCTAATTAAGACAAGTTTCTCAGTTTCACCCAGTGTCTCCAGAGATGTAATTCATTGTTTATGTCATACCAAATTCTTAATGAAAGTAAAAGCCCAAATTTGTGAATCAATTGTTTATTATGACAAAGCACAGATCAGTACAATAATGGACATTTAAATACAGGTTACATTAAACAGGTATAAAGCATATATGTAGCCCAGTAGATATTTAACAGTTTAAAAGCAAGCTTAAATTACTGAATTGTGAAACTTTTGTGGAGAAAAGCGAACATCAGCGAGTGTTAATTTTGCTACTCCATGCAGAAACTACAATCAAATGACAGCAACAGAAATGTATTTACCTTAAGCAAACCGACAGCAGCACTTTCTTGCCATCAGCTCACCCCGTTCTGCTGATCCCCGTAACGTGTAAGACTCCTGATCTCAGCCCAGCTGCCCCCAGCGGAGACGACAGTGACAACGTTGATACAGCAGCTGATGGATCGACCGGCTTCACTTCAGCAGCACGATCAATACTGGAGGCATCAGAAGTGGTTTAACTCCAATATTTACGTGCTGCTAGAGCGAGGCGGCCAGTGTGTATGTGTGTGTGGTGCTGGTGGGAGGGGGGGGGAGACGACAACATCCCCAGCCTCTCTCTCCTGGGCCTGGTCCACTTATGTGCTGCTTGTCAGCTTGCAGTCTTATTCCCCGCAACCTGCTTGCCAGGGCCTGTCTGCCTGGCGTTGCTGCTGCAGCACAGCATGGCCTGCATCCCCGTATGACCCACAAACCATTCTGTGCTGCTACAGCACCGCCAGGCCTGGCCCGTGCACTTCCCTCTTCTCTCCTGCTCTCCCTTTCGCCGTCTCCTCTCAGTCTTTCTCTTGCTCCCCCCCCCACCCCACCCCCCCACAGGCACGCGCGTTGCTCGCTCGCTCTCTCTCTCGCTCTGTCACACACATACGCACACCAGAGGCCAGGGTTTGACGACATCTGAAATACAAGAACAAGAATGACATGAATGAGCACAACCTCTACATGAAAAATAAACTTCACATTTGTACCAGTTGGTTAAATAAACTGCTCCTGCAGCACAACATCACTTTCTAATTAATTTTAGCGAACGTATTATAATTCCTAAACCATATTTTTAATTTAGTATTAGCTCTACCAAGTCAAAATGGAACATTTCAACCTTACATTCAGAGCTACTTCAAAAAAAACTAATCACTTAAGTGCAAATGTGTGACTACCTTTCATTTTAAAATATAGGTAATATCATAAGTTTAGACAACAGTGAAAGCAACCACAGAATTGCACAAATAAAAGGACCAGCTTTCTGGTTAAACACCAGCATATACAAAACAATTATGCATTAATATAAATGAATAGGAGTGATATCTATTATAGCAATCATTTGACAGAAAATTGTAGAAAACCAACTTTATCACATCAATTATAACCGTTAGTGTTGCAAGCATGTACATGCTCTACTGGTTACGCAACAAAGCTCTTGACTGAGCTGCTGCTTAGTGTCAGCCAACATGCTTGCCTATGTTAAGCACTCCAACTCATCCAAAACCCTGTTCCCTGAACCAATTCCCATCCTGACAAAAATACGTAGACACGCCCCTTTGTGTGCACACTCCCAGCCAACCCTGCTGCATGCTGGCTAAAGACAATGAAACAGAGGATGGCCAATGCCTTTGGTATAATGAATGGTTATTTTAACATGAGAATCTGCAATTAGTGCCATCCACTAGGCAGACGCAGTGGAAGCTGATACAGTCCAAACTACCTATCTGGCAAAACTGCTACGGGGTTAGACCCAAAACATGCTTACGAAAGGAAACCTAATGCATCAGAACCCTCATCTTTGTTCAAATACAATAAACGCTATTTTAAATTTGCCCAAATAATGCAGAAATTTAAGTGAAAGATTCTGCCAAGAGGCTGCAAGTATTTTGGTTCAAAGTAACTAGGCACAAGTTGACACACCTTTGGTGGAAGCACCTCTACACAGAATAAGGTATTTTAATGTATTTCGTTAAAGCTCAAAAATAAGAATAAAAAAATGCTGTTCATTCCTAAAAGCATAAAAATAAGCAACTAAATCGGGTAGCCACTGAAACCTGGCTTTTGTTAAAGAGTATTTCATTTCCAAGTCATTAAAGAAAAGCTTACAAGGCTCAAGTAAATTGAGTCTGCCAGGAAATTCTGTATAACCTACTAGTCAGAGGTTTTACTTTTTGTTTAATCACTGTAGAATTGATTGCCTCAAATTAACAGCTAAAACTCTGCAATGTCTTTGCAGTTCTCAGATGGGAATTTACAAACACCAGTTATAGGATCTGAAAACTGACTAAAATGCATTTAGTCATGCTCACCACATGCTATGAATATGTACAGTAGCACCTGCTACATGCACATAAGTTTGTATTTTGTCCTATACAAGTGACCATTCAAAATTGTTATACGTTAGACATTTTAGGTCCTAAGAGGCACCACTCAACTAAAAATAGGGGCAAGAAATTCAAATTTATAATTTACATAACTAATTTAGGTGAAACACAGCTGACAGGTAAATAAAGCCAGCACCCAAATGGATTCACCAAGGTCAATTTGATCTCAGGAACAATTGGATTCCCCGTCCCTTTGCAATACAAGCCATTCAAAGTACTTTGAAATTTTCAAAAAGTCCTTGTTTTTGAGAACAAGAACCTCATTTTCACATAATCAGAAAGAATGCTGCCCCACTCACGAAGTTCACACTGCAGGATAAATGACCAACCACAATAATGAACATAATGCATAAGCACAAGGAAAATAGAAGTAACAGAACCCATGTGTAAGAATACTTGACAAGATTAGCTGTCAGTGTATTGGACTGTCATAAGGTGTAAAGCACTTACTAGGTCCAGATGTTACCACAGGACTTATAAAATTACGGCAGATCTCAGATTCATAAAAATCTGTTATAAACTGGACACCACAATCTCCATGACATTTCTCTTAACCGTAGTGCTAACAAAACAATTTTTTCCAGTTAGTTAAAAACCAACCAGGAAAGGGGGGGGGGATACTCCATGACGACTCAATATTTATCGGGCATCATCTACAATGAACAAGGTCCTGTGCAAGACAGACAAAAAGGGGATGGTTAGGGGGCAAAGCAGGATCCACAGTTTCATCGGGTATAGACTAGATAGTTCTTCATAAAGCATCACATAAAAAGACTTGAAAACAAAAATCTTTAAACATTGCTTCAAGTTCGTAATTAGTACAATACAAGAAACTTTTTTAATCCTATAGACAAAATAGAAGTGCACTGAAATTTAACAGAATGCAAATTTAATCCCATACTGAACTCTACAAAAAGCTGAATCTATTAACTTAACAAACGTGAAACTTTATAAGTGCACATTTTTCCTTTTGTAAAACCTGGCTGCATCTAAGTTACAAAACACTACAAAAGCAATGCTGCCATTGATCCAATGCCACAGTGAAACATGCAGAATTTTTAAGTGATTTGACATCTGACCTTGATTTATTTGAATGCCAGTTACAGAAATCTTGCTATAGGTATTAGCATCCATAATTGCAAGCCGAAAACAACTAAAATGTTAGAAGAGGTAAATTAGACCTAGTTTTGTTACATGCGCATTTAAATTTCAACCCAATGGGTAATCACTAATGAAACCAAAATTTGTTTAAACAATATGCCAATACAGTAACAGTGATATCCGTGACATGCTCCAATGACAGCCAAATGAGAACACACATACACCCCCTAATCAAAATGCTTAAAGCTTTTTCAAAACTACTACACTGCAAATTATAGTTCCTTTAAAGACTGGCAAAAACAAAATTAAATGGAGGCTTTTACTTGTAATCATGTTTAAAAACAAAACAGAATACATCTACAAAGTACTTACACTTGATATCCACTGCATTAAACAAAGTAAAACACAAAAATCAACCAGATCCATTAAAAATTTATAAATTGCAAACAAATATTTTTAATGCCTTATTTAAATCCTTAAATTTGTACTATGCTGACTATGAGGGCACAATGTCCATTTTTATCTGAAAGAGTGAACAGAATGACTATTCCAAGTCGAGAGGTAGAAGGGTGTTTCTTGCAATTACCACTGGGCTTCTAAAAATCTCTCCTATAGAAACAAAACAAAACAAAAAAAATCTTACTTGTGGGTGTCAGGTCTACATAAACACACACGAAGAGCTACCTTTACATTCACTCATAAAACTCGCATTAAACTCATGCACACTGAAGCACACTTCCTCCTGCACTGTAGCCATGTCATACAAATCACAAGCAACCATTAAAATGATATAATTACACATCTGGAAATTTGAAACAATCACAAAACACTACTTTGCTCCTATGCCCCTCCCCCACAAAAAAAAAAACAAAACAAAAAAAAAAGGTTTAGGCATAAAAACACACTGACAATATTTCTTAAGGCTTCTATCATACCATAGCTACTAGTGACTCTCAGATTACACCTTATGTACCTACATTTAAGTTTTCCATATGGTGTGCAAAAGACTTCACAAAATATAACTTTAAGCTGTAGAAAGGTTCAACTGCTGTAGGACCTAGACTACATAATATATAAAAATAAATGAAGAATAAATCTAATGAAGAAATGTCACGAAAACCAGAAAGGTGCACTTACTGCAACGTTGACAAATTAAATCAGAGCATTTGAAATATCCTTTTTTTCCACTGAACTCTCTAAATGACTGAAGCTGGTTTTCACATTTGTGACATTTCACTTGATTGGGGTAACAGCAAATTTTCATTGATTTAACACAAAGCAGTTTGATACACTGCATAACAGCAACAAACTGCTAAAATAATCATTCAGGTGATTAAAAACTACAAAAATACAAAGACCCAATGTTTCTCAGTGCTACCTTGAAGTGCTGTCATTAGAATAAACATTGTAAAATTATATCTTAACTCATCAGTAACACTTTCATAGAACAATGGACTTGCGATAGGATATATTGCTTCAGCATAATTAAATACTATTATTACACATAGAAATGAGCTTAAAAAAGATGCAAGATATAAATGAAACAAGATATAAATATAAAAAGGGAGCACCAACAAGACAGGTAACACATGTATCCAGGAGTCAGCCCTCTCTATTAAAGCGTATACAACTTAAAATATTATTATTAAATAATAATAATAAATTCATAAATAAGACAGAAAATTCCCCCTGAAGCCTACTTATATATATATTAAAAAAACGTGACTAAAGTTGAAAAAAGCACAAGCTTTGAGTCACCACTACTGACTTAATGGGAATTTTGCATCCAAGCGTCAGATAACAGTTTATGAACAAAACTAAAGTAGTGCACATTAGACTTTTATTTAATTAAGCCTGATCTAAACTTTACAGCTATACCAATGTAACTTAAGTTTGTACTAAAAGAAAAGTATTAGCAACAAAAATCACTGCTTTTGATGCAAATGGTATTTCATAGTCTAGCTGACAATGCAGTTCAGAAAATCATGTGAAATTAAAAACCTATCCAAACATAGGTATCCAAATATTGCATTTCACAAGTGTGTAAGAAATTAGAGCAAGTGTTATTCCTAATAATTGTAAGCAGCTAGCTGTGATTAAAGAGTAATAAAGTAAAATCCTTAAATTCAGTATGCACTGCTTCGTAGAAAAGAAAAAAAAAAACACACTTTCCATCCAGGATATAAGACAGAACCACTTTCTGCTAATTTCAGCACATATGCAGTGTGAACTGTTTACTGGCTCCAAAGTTCAGTAACAAATCTAAGATGCAATCAGTTATGAGTAAACACAGCTTTCACAAGAACAGATGAAGTTTTCACATATGTTAATTACTGGTGGCTAAAATAGATAAATCTCATAAGATCCACCAATATGTGGATCCCTAAGTACCAATGGAGTACAATACACTGAAACAAACTGATAAGTATCGGAGGAGAAAACCTCTGGGACATCTCAAATACTTCGCCATAAATATAGCTTTACAAAACAATTTTAGCAAAGAGCAAAACAAGTTATAAAATGTCAGTATCGTTTTACAGTACAGACAATGTCTACTAATAAATTGTTTGGTGTAATAATTGAACAGTGTTGAGTACCTAATTTTCAATCCCCAAGTAGTCTATTTTACTGTCAGACACAACCACATAGCACTAACCATTCAATGACTATTAAAGCAATAAAAACGTACAATATTAAGCTAAAGGAAACCTGGGAAAGTAAGAGTAGTACAATGTTAATTCGGTAACTGCAATAATAAATCTAACAGCACATAAGTAAATTTACAGAAATATAACTTGCTCTGAGCATAACTACTGACAAAAGGTTTATGCACTATTAAGTCAGAGTAATAAAATACAAAATCCCTGAAAAGGTTAATGCCATTGACTGTTTACTGGAAATAAGAGACAATCTTCTCCCCCAGTGACAAGAACCAAATCAAAAAGAGAAACTAAAGTATTTAATATAAGCAGTGATCCAGTAAGTGCAAAAGCCATTTAATGTAGTATACAAAACTAACACTACATAGCAAGCATCAAGCATATTTGTACTATTATTAATATCACTACCATCACCAACTACTACAATAACAACAACAATTATTTTCCTGGGACCCAGATATTAACAATGTTAGTTTCCTGACCTCGAATTGCAGCAGGATAAATTGTTTATGGTATATGTTTGGTTCTAGACTGACATCTGGTCATCAATAATTCCACATTCCCCTCACCTGTCGTCTGAACTGATTCCTGTTCTGGGCAAGCTTCTGTCAATACTCAATTCTTGTATCTCTGGGTGGTGTCCCTAAAATATGTACAGAAAATGTACAAACACCACTTATCTTAGAACTCTGCAAGCAGTACACACATGTGTCTACAAAAGCTAAGGAACACACTAAAACAAATATAACCAAAATAACTAAAACTAGACACTGGGCTGCCTTACCTTCACAATTGCTATCCTATATAAAATTAGGCAACACCACAATGCCCTTTTTGGACTTCTGACACTCCTTAAAATGGGCAAAAGAAATGCAGATTTAAAAAATTAACTTAAAATAAATTTAAAACGTTTCCTCCACAGAGGAAAACAGTCATGTTTCATACATTGCACCAACAAAATTCCACAAAAACACTCAAATCATACACTTAAGTTATGGTCCAGAAGAGCAACTTACTGAATGTCAAGCATGAAAGAGCTAACAGTTACAATCATGGAACCATATACCAGCTTGTTTCTCAATAAACTCTAAAGGTTTATATAAAACCAAACATTAGATTAAAATGTTTTCGGTGGGAAATCCATAGGATTCCACACAATCTGGCCTGAAATCCCCAAGGGGACATTCAAGTTGAAGCTCTCTGCTCACATATTAAACAGATGAAAGGGAACTATTTTATGCAACTCTACGACACATGCACAAAACACCCACCCACAGCCCAGTATTTTTGGGATAAATATTGGACAGTCCGTCTAGTATTAAACCAGAAAACTAAAGTTTTCATAGGGCTGTTAAATGTCTTATATAATATTCAAAAGCTGTCCTGGGAAGGTGGGAATAGAAAAATAAAAACAAACTAACCAGTTCAACTGCCAGTGAAACAGAAACTTCCAGAAATAAAACCGACTGCTATTCTAACAAAATGTTGCCCAACATAAAATTCAGCAAATCACCTAAATACTGTGAATAGTAAATCAAGCAAATATGTGTAATTAATATAATACATTCACTCCATGTCTATGGCAGTTAAAATGACATTAAAATATTTGTTTGAAGCACTATGGTTTGTATGCAATTTTTATTATTCCTAAATATGTAAGCACTTTTATGTATTGCCTAGTATCACCAAAAAAGCCACCACACTTCATACTGTGTGGGACAAACTTCCCAAACTATGACAAATTGAGCCAAGTGCTTTAACACTTGACAATTTAACATCAAATCTTCCAACTATTTTCCCACCACCTATCAACAGTGGTCAAATTCAATATAATCAAAAATTGGCCAATTGTCAATACACCGCAATTACAGCATAAAAATATTTTTAAAGCATTATCTGAAACAATGTTATCAGCTGTCATATTTGTTTCTTATAAGCCAAATGCATTTTAGAATTTACAGTACTGCAGCATACCTAACAAGGGCTGAAAAAAAAAAAAAACAGCTAAAACTGCCGATTGTTCTGAGACTGAGGTCTAAATTTGACAAGTGCAAAATAAGACTGACCATCCATTATGCAAGAAAAAAGCTCATGGTGGACATTGCTTATATACTTAATCTTAATACTGTCTTCAAGAAACAAAATGGAGCCACATCCAAAAAATATATAAAAATTACAGCTCAATATGATGGTACAAAAACTTTAGATTTCTTTACAAAGGCTATTCAACAAGCTAAATAAAATAAATACACCACAATAAACCTTAGTACAACTAAAAATATATATCTACAATTTAGTGACACACAGACACACACAAAACTTACTAGCCTTAGAGTGAAGGTTGAATATGCCAATTTTAGTCATAAATAAAACAAAAAAGTTACAATACTCTTCCTTCACAGGTAATGTCTATAAAAAGTTATGACAGCAGCCAACAAATGGTCCAGTTAATAAAAACTCAAGCTGGCAGCCTTTTTCACCTGACAAAATACAGGTGCTGATTACATCACAAAAAATGAATAATTTAGCACCAACTTAACCACTGCTGTTCCCCTCCAGTACTGACCACCATGACTAAGAGCCATCCTACAACATGCTGCGTACAGCACAAAACAGAAGCTTATTTAACTCTTATCAACGCATGCTACAACTTAGCTATACAAATCCCCATGTTTTACACAGCATGCCCTCATAAACCATGCTTATCTTGATTATTTTAAATGTTTAAGGACTTATGAATAACACTTTTGTTTAATTGCATGTCATGGAAAAAATTTCTATACTGGACTGACAGGTCCACAATCCCTACAAAATCATTCATATTAACAGACAAAGCCTATTTCCCTCAAGATAAACCAAGTACCCATTAAAAGACGGCAAATAATTTTCCTCATTAAGTCCAGTGTCTAGCATAATATAATTCATGATATAATGGCATAATTGAGAGTACTTAAAACTTGAGACCAATGCACCACAATAAAACTCAAATGCACCAAAATAAAACCAAACATACCTGACAAAACAATTTTATTGTTATATTAATTTCCTGGGTCTCTCGTTTCCATCAAGACAACTAAATTTTCACAAAATTAGGGTTTCTCAAAGGGAATTCCCCTTTCAGGTTGTTTTAGAATAGTTACAGGGGCACAAACCACCAAATGATGAATCACTTAGACCGTTTCACATCCAAATTATTTCTGACAGAACTCACATCCTTCAAACGTGATTTAGAAAGGTTTCAGTACAAGTCAGTTGTTTTACAAAGGTAAATATAGCCATTAATTGAATCAGCTTTAAATAAGATGGAGTATTACTTAAATTAACGATACATAGCTTACAAAACCAATATCCCCATCTCAGTAGAAAATAATTGTATCAATCTACTAAAAGTAAGAAAGCAGAAAATAACTTTCAGGTGTTGAAGGAGACCAATTACGCGCAGAAAAGTATTTAATTCATTATTTGTATATGGGGTATAATCCAAGTTCTCACACAAAACTAAATAATAAAAATAAACCTCTCAAGTTCAATTTCTAAGCAATAGTAGAGAGTACCATTCAAATCAGAAGAGTATTAATTAAAACCAAAAATTGTCTGTTATCGTATAATTTCATGCAAACACACTCCCAGCAACTGCAGCTAAGAGAGCGATAACCTAGATTTATGCTGACCTCCGTCAATGCGTCTTTTAATAAATTTTAAAAAACGACACGAATAATAAATGTTGCACAAGCATCACCAAACGTGAAACTTTTCAAAGTCAGAAAGAAACGTCTTTAATAGTCGACTAGTGCTCAAAAACCTATAGGAAAAAGCAATTTAGCAAGCGTCCTCAAAATATCACTTCTGCTCTTCCGCACAGGAGGAGCTGCGCAGCGCTTTCGGGTCGCCATCGAACCGACTGACTAATTGCAAGCACAAGGTCTCCACAGATAACATTTCGGCCGACACGCCGGCAACGGAGCATCAGCCCCGCAGAGCCTGAAATGCCGCTCGTGTGCAAAATGGATACAACTCAGACTGGTTACGAGACCCAGACTTATGCATAAAATTGTTAGTAATCACAAAGCAGTAGAAATGAACCCCCAATCCCAAAACGGGGGG
>JAODJU010000079.1:454708-486584 GCA_026776725.1 Gnathonemus echidnorhynchus
GCTTTTCGAGTCACTCAATTTACTGCGATGGGGGGGCGGGCATGGAGGGGGGGGGTCACATTATAGTGTTTATGGAGCACTCTGGCCAACTCCCTACCATGTTAGGATCTGAGGATTACACTTTCCCTCGCACTTCTTTCTGGATAATATTAATTATAACTAAATATAAACCCCCTTCTAGTCAGACATTTCCCCGCAAAAAAAAAAAAAACTTTATTGAAAGTGTGTGACGTACACTTACGGCTGATAAGTCAAATACCGCTGCAGAAGACTTAACTACCCATGAAAACCTGCACGCCAGCTTTACTTACGTAGCTAATGTACCAAGAAGGGTAAGTTACGAGGGCTAATATACATATTAGTAGTCTAGCTATGACTAACATTACAGAGTGACCATCCATCCAGACTTACCACCATAAACACCAACTTCAAGCTTGCCACGCTGGTCACTTAGTCGCCCGCATTAATATAAATGACTAGCCGTAGCAGTTAACTACCCAATGTGTAATATTTTTTTCTTGGAACAAAAAGCGAGCCAACATCGGAGATAGCCTACTGTGCGTTGGCAAGAGCTGACAGCAAATGGACATAGCTCAACGCCACATGAACTACCGCTATTTAACATACTAAGCAGCTAACCGGTTACACGGCGAAAGAGCACAAGCAAAAACAAAGGCGGCTGGACGGCAATATGTAAAACGCAAGAGATGCAGCCCAGGCGACTCACCTTAAAAATGGGGTCAAAATTGCCCTTTTTAAAAATCGTACGGTCCGCTTGATAGCCAGCTGTCCAATCCCACAACAAAGTTACCTCAAAATACACAAAAATGTGCTCCCCCGAAAAGCATCAACTCCCAGTAAGAAATCCCCCCAAAAAAAGGAAATAAAAGTATCACATAAAAAAGAACAAGCGAACGTTCGGTATTTTAGTTTAAAATTAATAATGGATAAGGCAGGCGATGCGAGGCTGGCAGCGAAGCGGTGATGGTGCGGTACTAAGGTCCGCGATGACAGCCCTACCGACCGCACAGCCTCCGCTCCCGCTCAAATTTAACGGTAAAAAAAACCCCGACTGGCCCGAGTCCAGCGCCCCAGTGGCTGCAGCCGACTCGTCCGCCAGGGAAATATTTTTTAAGTATTTTTAAATAATTTTTTAAGCAGCGGTCGGATTTTTTTTTAGGAAAAAAAAATCAACGCCGGATTTCCAACATAACAGGCGAAGCCAGCCAGGACCCGCTTTCATCTTTCTAACGTTTTCTTTCTGCTGCTTGATCAATTCCTTTAGTCATGGTGTCGCTCGCAAAAAGCCTTCAAAAATATATTCGCGTAATTGTTCAGCCCGTATTTTTCTAAGAAATAAAGCGGTTTCGATCTGCGGGACCGTTCCCCCGCACACTGCCGCTCTCTACCCCGCTGCTGTTGATGTAATCGCTCTCCACTCGAAAATGGCGCCGAAAACGACTCTCTTCATTCAAATTCGGTGGGGCCGCCCCCCCTCCCCTCGCCGGACGGGCATGCCGGGAATCGGCCCTCTCTCGCTGATTGGCTGAGGAAGAAACGCGCTCTCGGACGGGCTCACCACCCACCCACGTCCCCCTCAGCCGGGTAACTGCGAGATTAAGTTAACTCCTTGAGTGCCAAAGCACAATGTCAGCCTGTTCTGTTAATGATAAAAACACACATAAAGAGAAAATTAAATTATATAACTAAAGACAGTGTATAACTATTGTTACCTAGATGCATAACTACCTCATATAAGTGAAATGTCTAACAGAAATGTAATGTCTTCCAGGTCGAATACACACAGCGAAAGAGCACAGTACCTATATCAAGTCTTCCTAACGAAGCGAACTGGTATTAACCCGATTTTTTCCATCCCCACCCCCTCTCCTCCTCCGCCAAATTAGGGGTGTACGCAAGTTAACGCTGTGTGATTCTAAATAAGCATATATGTCTGCTCTGAATGCATTTTGATGCTGTAACTATGATGCGTTTTATTTGGCAATACACTAACCTGTGTCGTTATGTATTCCGGGTTCGGTATCAGACGGGTTTTGCTGTAGCAGCAGGGGAGCGCGCTTCCCGAGAGTACCGCGACAAGTTGTTACGTCAAAATTATTTAGAGAATCCTACCCGAAAAGACACAACGTATCAGTTGCAGCTAAAGATATTTCATTTGTTCTATCAGAATGCTACTTTCCTGACGATCGTACGTAAATGTTTGCACCACTATTTAATTGCCAGGAGTGTTAAGGCTGTAGATAACTTGAAGTGGATCGTATGGTGGTCTGCATCGGTACAGCGGCACTCCGCCCCGCTGATGCTACGTGTGGTGATTGGGAAAACAGTGAAAAGAAACCCTAGCCAAATTCGCACTCCAACCGACACCGATCCCATGAGTTCACCTGAGACTTTTTTAAAACCTTTGTTATCCGGGGAGTTCTACCGCAAATGGCTTTTACACGCTTCAAAGAAGAACGGAACTGCTCATGTCAGGAGCAATGCTCGACGCTAACAGCATTGTTTCTCTCAACCTGAATTGCAAGGATACGCTCCGGTTGCAATGAGATCGGTTTATTACAGTAGCTGGAATTGTCCTTTTACTTGCCCACATAAAAATTGGTTACTGTTTGTATGTATCGTGTTCCCTCTCAGTCATATTTACTTGTAAACGTTTGGTTCGCTTGTTTGTGTTCAGTTCGCCCGAAGTCGCGTATGTGAGGAATTAGAGGCAGATGGCAGTATCATGTCTGAAAATACGGGAGCGTTGGTGGAGGTTAGGGCGCATCCGCACAGTGACAGCGGGACGAGGATCTACATTCTGGACCGATTCCCATTGTTTTCACACGCATAAAAGACACTAAGTGTGCTTTTAGGTTAACCCATCTCTCCTAGTTTCATTACATTGGCAGCTAAGGAACGCGTGTAAATGTGGGTAAATGCTTTGTCGTATGCCGTACGTATGGGTTTCCATACATTTCGAATATCTTGGAACAAAACACCGCACGAAGCTCCTGATGCCTGTGTGCAGGGGAATAAGTAACGGAAACACAAGTTCCGCTCCTTACTAAGAACAGTCTTCCGTACTGCTACTGAAGAGTCAACAGCGATTCTTCTCTGTTTCACTTCAAATGTGCGTATAAGTATCGATGTTCGACATATTAAGTTAGTATTATAGTACAGTCATGTATAATTTCCGTTTGGACCTTATCGGATTCCTTTTAGAATGTTTCAAGATGCATGAGTAATGAGTATTCGGTAAAAGTCAGCCTCTACTGACTTAAAATGTTTAATTTGACAGTCCTGAATATGGCTATGGTAATGTGGTCAGTTGGGTGCAAAGTAACAGAGCAAGGAAGAAACAGATACATTTCCTGGCTGTGTATGAAGAGTATGCAATTAAGTAAGTAAAACTAATGTCCTCTGAAGCTACACATAAATACTTAGGAAATACCCAGGGAATTCCCTATCTGCAAGAGGGTACATTTCCTAAATGCATACCTGAGTTTCCTGCGTGGTTACAATGCATTCCAGGCTGTATAGTCTCTCTCACACACACCCATGTGAGTACAGACTCACTGTAATGCACTATCTGATGGAACAGTCCACACATTAAATCCAGGTTACCGGCCCAGTCACAGAGAGCCAATACCAAGGCTCCCAGCATTGGTTATGATGGCGAAAGTATTTAAAAGCAATTGCTTTATGGTGACTCAGTAACTGCTACTGCTTATCCAAGAGGAATATACAGAAAACAGAGTGCTTTGTTTTGGGAGATTAGCAGCCAGCATGCTTTGAATTCTATTGATTTTATACGATTGTATAACTTTTATAGCCAAATTTTGCATTTTAAAGTGATACAGAGACACAGGAACTTAGCAATAATCTGCAGGCTTTCTGTCAAATACCTGTTTACAATAAAAGTGTGAATGTTTAAATATCCCTTTGTTGCTTTTTTGTCATATTATTGTTAGAATGTTAAATGTTATAAAAATATTTATGGGAGTAACTCATTAAAAATAAAATGATATGTTTTCTATATCCCAAAAAACTCTCAAACATCAAAATCTCCAAAGTTTTGCCCAGTTCACAGCACTGCATCTCTCACCTGCCCTCTCCAATGTGTTTAGACAGTGTTGTCCTAAAGGCACAGTCATACCACAGGTGCAGTAGCCAGTAGCGTGACCGTTAAGAACACAGATGGTTACTGGGTGAGTGCCATGGGGCAACAGTACATAATGAGATGCCTGCAGAACCGTGTTATAGAAAACTGCATGTTATGAACGCATTTAGGGTTACAAACTCAAAACACTGAAGATGTCCTTGAGAAAGGATTAAATAGAGTATTAGTCAGAGGAACGATTTGGGACTTTCTGAAAATCTTACAGCATGATGATGAGGAAATGAGAAAAAAGGCCAGGGTGGCATGTTGCTGGCAGGAATTGATTTAAAAAATGAATTTTTCATAATCCAAGCCTAACAAATCACGTAAATTTGGCATCCTATCCATTTTAATTCTTCCAATTAATATAGCTAATATTACATTATGATATGGTCTCCCATTTTTGCTCATTTCTAATGTCCAAAGCTGAATATGACAATTATATTGTTAGGGTACATTAAAATAGCATAGCTGCCTTCTTGGGATTGAGTTTAAGGATGTGAATAAAAACTCACAGATTGAGTAACTACATTAATCTTAGTTATTGTTAGAACATTGAATGACAGCAACAAAATAACAAAGGTTTGTTATTCATCCGTGTATCTAGGTGTCTGTGGAGAACATAGAAATTCACAAAGTTGCTCAGCACCCTGTCTTTGGGATGACCCTTTGGATATGAATGATGCCCATATGCTTCTGGGTCACACTGACAGTGACAGAAGGACAAAAAGTTCCCGCCAAAAGCAAACAAAGTTTTGGTTAAAGTACATCTTACAGACATGATATTCTCCCAGAAATAAAACCATGGGTAAACCTGTGTTTTAGACCAGCCAAGTCACAAAATGCCACTAGTATTTTTGCAGAGGGCAAAGAACTACTGCACATAATTATATAGCAATATTTCAAAATGCTTCTTAAATACGACGAGGTTATTGTCAGATATTTTATCCAGTGTGATCCAAGCGCACTTTCCCTGCACTCAAATCACTTCTGCTTACTGCCATATTATTATTATGATATGCTGTTAAAAATAAGAAACAACGGAGGCCGTAAACAGTTTGCATAACTACGCACAGCCAGATAAAGGGCACACTTTGGGGCCTTCCAGTGCATCTCCATCACTGCTTGAACAATACAGTGATACCCCACAATCTGAGAGTGTGCGGGGGCTGCAGGGGTGGGGGGAGGTGGGGAGGGTCATGGGTCTTCTTCTCCCATTGATGCACTGGGGGATTCCCCTCCTTCCTCTTGTTCTCCTTGTCAAAGACATCAGTAGCAGCTGGACCCCTTAACCATGTCGTAACAGCAAGAAAGGGGCTCAGGGGTGGAGGGTGCAGGAGGGGGGAGTGTGCGTGCACGTATGGAAGGCTGCATCTCCTATTGTAGCTCGGGCCAGCACACTTCAGTGACAACACATCCATCAACAGCCAATAGTTGCCAGCAATTCACCCTGAAAACACAACAGTGACCTTTGACCTCTTAACCAAAAAGAAGTGAAGTTCCTCAATCACACCATGAGTTCCCTGCTAAGGATCTCAGGGACATCCCTCCCTAAAGAGACACCCTGCTGCACGAATGGCTTTAGTGACTACTTCACCCGTGTGAATTTTGTGTGCATTTCATGTGAATAAAGACCAATTACATTCTGAAAAAGACAATGGCATCTTCATTTTATATATTCAAAGGTGAAAGTAACAGTCTTTGTTAAAGGATCCAGGTTCATAACTCAGTACAAACAACTTGTCACAAAATCTGAAGAGTTAATTAAAAACACACTTTCCTTTGTGGAGAAATAA
The DNA here is from genome assembly GCA_026776725.1 of Gnathonemus echidnorhynchus. Lineage (NCBI taxonomy): Eukaryota > Metazoa > Chordata > Actinopteri > Osteoglossiformes > Mormyridae > Gnathonemus > Gnathonemus echidnorhynchus. Next base: position 460,667 of record JAODJU010000079.1, read on the forward strand.
ATCACCATTTGACCTACAGTCATCCAGTATGAGAATCCTGTTGCCCATAAATGCATGTCAATGACGACTGCAGAAAATGACACACTTGTTAGTGGAGTAAGGTAACAACAACTGCTGAGTAAAGGAAACCTGCTGAACCGCATATTCCTTGGATAATTAATTTGATTCACTAGAGCATACCTCATATGTATAAAACTATGAAATCCAGGAGTACAGAAATCCATAAAACAATAACAATAACCTTATACTGTAAATACTGTCACAGCTACAGACTGAGCTTTGGTTGAGTTACCAGAAAAATACTTTTGCTTCCTATGAATACAATTTAAAACCGAAAGCAGGAAACTGCGCAGCCGAGCTTCCAGCGGTGAGTTGTGCGTGATACTACAGTGGAAAGCGCGATGTCGGCTTTGTTGTGCCTGATTGTTTTGGACGACACCTCAAGGTAAATTCCTTGTAGGCCTGTGTAAAAGCACTAAACGATTAGTATTTTACGCATAAAATTGCTCGACGGTTCATTTCGATTGTCGATGAGCCACATTCTCTGCAGGTTTATCTTTAAAAAAAAAACGGCTTCATATGACCAATCTATGCGGGTAATATAACAAGTGAATTTTACGTTGTCGGAATAATCTGAAATAAACGTTAAAATAATTCCACAGGTACATTACTTAAATACATATAAATTACAATGACGTAAATACAAATCACAAAACGTCCAGTTGCTTTCCTCAAACGTAATATAGATTCAAAAACTAAGATTTAGTTATTCGGAAGAAAAAACAAGTTCAAATCTGTGACAACTGTTGAAATTAAAGGTTACATCGCATACAGTTGGCCTGTATGCCGGTGGCTTTCACGAGGTTTATGTCGTGTGCGTAATTGATTTCAAAGTATAATGTTACTACAAGAAATATAACCAATCATTTATTAAACAGAAATATAAATTATTTTTTATGACTAAAGTACAAGGGATCGAAAAGCCAAATACAAAAGCTCGAACTGGTAATAACCAATAGGCCTAGTGAAGCAACAAATGAATTAGCGGGATAGATGACCAAATACAGGCCAGAAAGTTCTGTGAACAGGAAACTAAATGTTGCTCTGCCAAAACTGTTCTAAATTAAATATTCCTGAGACAGCGTAAAGCCCTGCGTCATTTTACTACGACAAGGTCGTTTTCAACAAACTACTACCTATTTCTGGAGTTAGCATTTCGACATAAAGGCCTAAAATGTATAATCTATATGTCAGCACTTCATGCGACCCCCCAAAAAATGCCAAGTAGACGATTTGTTCTAAATTTAGTTTATCCCGAATTTAATTAATAAATAAATGTACAAGCCTTCCAAAATAAGCTTATATACGGGTTTCTTTACGCGTTGTGCAACGATACCTTCCAGTATTCGCTTAACATATTGGAAATACCTAGGTTTGCACTATAAAACGTATGTAGGCCTATTTACAGGTGTAAATATGAGTATTTAAACACAATGAATCTGAAAACATCAATGTAATGATTTTATTTTGCTGTTCGAATTTCCACCACGGATACAAGGTGTATTTTGAGATAGCTCAAGCAGTGACAATAAATAACACAACCAGATACCACAAAAGTGGCTGTATTAAATTGAATTGAATATCTTAAGCACATTTCTGACAACCGCGGGGTCGAATTTGGCATTTTTTATATTAATAACCATTTTTTACATCCTCACTACATCTCATTATTTCTGTGAATTAAAATAATGACCTTTCTCTTAACTGCAAAAGAAACAACATGCATAGAACCCTTGAACCATAAAAGCAAACTAATTCAAAAGCAGAAAAATTCATAATTTGAAAAGAGCGCCATTCTTTCCAACAAAGCACAGTATGTAAGTGCCCGCGATCCCCCCTCAGTTTGCGAACGGCGGAGTTTTATAGAACAGCAGCGAGCGCTCAGCGGTGAGCTCGGCGCTCCAGCTCCAGCGGATGTCCCGCCCCTTGCGCCTTCTCGCACTGCGATGATGTAACCACTTTCCAAATTTAGCGTGTTGCCGATGCTTCAGATGTTCCTCCGCTGGTCGGAGCTGCTGTCTGTTACGCGACGTCATAACAATCCTGTTATTATTGTAAACAGTCCGCCTGCTTTCCACTGTCGTGCTCCACCAAGCCTAAGTGTCTGTAGTCCTTTGTTCAAATAGGCTTGCGAAAATATCTACGGGAGGAACCTTTATAGATAGGAGGTATTTCTCTGTGGAAAGACAGCACGATAACACATGTAGTACATGTGCTGTAAATAAGGACTATTGCATGTTTGTAACTTAACTGGAGCTTGTAATTAATGTAAAAGTAAACACATCATAGCTAATCTAATATGATGTCGCGCCGGCATCAAGCGCCTTCGAAAACTATTTTAATGTAATGTTCAAATTAACAAATATTTTAGTCCACACATCGGCATTGATATTATGAGATTCGTCCTCATAGCGCGATATAAATGTAATTTCTAAATTATCAGAACAAACATCAGTCATTAACCACCAAACAGTAGCGAAAAGCTAAATCGTCTTAATTAAAAAAGACAGGCTCGTTTGTAAACTAAGTCCTATTCACCTTACTATGAATCAATTTAATTACGTCATCTTGTTTTTCCATCCGCTACAACTGTATGTACAGTGGGTTGGATGTTTACCTCTTTTAAAGCTACAGGATTTTTAATCAATGAACCTCGTGTTTCCTATTGCCAGGCGTTGCTAACCAACTTCAATGTTCAGATATTAAAACCCGCATTGGTCTATACATCATTTTAATAAGCAAACGAAGTGCCTGTCTAAAACTCAATTCATATACTTGTAAATAGTATGAGAAGCAAATATGAAAAGAAAAGCTTGCTTAATGCCACTTACTTGAGCGCCGCTGAAAGCTGGATTTCCGTCCAAATGTGCAAGTCGACGCGTTGCTTTTAATGGCAAAATTTATATTCCAATTCGACATTTCCATCTGTTCGGAAATAAAGACTAGTGCTTGTTTTAAAATGCAGTTTCACCAAGCTTCAAGGAAGTTGTCCTTTTGTTCCAGTATTTATACATTGCGTCAATGTTGCGAAAAGAGGCGGAGCGGCGGCACTTCGACAAAAAATCCGCGCACACAACCTTATGTACACAAAAACTAAACCCTCCACCCTGCCAAAATCGCCGGATCGGATTAGATCACGTGTCCTGGAATGTCCACCATCTATTCACACGGCGATACTTCAACTCGGAGGCGTAGGGCACACGCTACAGGGAAGAGACTGGGGAAGAGATGCGCTTATGGATTTGGAAGGAAACGCGAAGTGTCAACCGCGTCCTCGCCGAGCGCCGCAATTAGCTACGAGATCAGCGTATATAGAGAGCAAGTGTGTGAGTTTATTTTAGCGCCGAAATGTTAGGTAGGTTGAGGAAGCCCTTTTACGCACAGACAAGACACCGTAATTCTATAAGTACGAGGGTGTTCCTTTATCTCTCTACGTAATATAGAGTAGGATGGCCGTTTCTGTGGATTCGACTTAAATGATTGACACTGTGTAATGTTAAAGGGAGGTGAAGCAGCCTTTTGTCGTGGTTACAGAGTAGTTGCATCAGAAAGTTTATTGATTTCCTTCCGCCGAAAGAACGTATTCCTAGTTATATTCTGTGTTCTTTGTATCCGTGCAAAACCATACTATCAAATGACACCGTGTATATCCAACTGAAAAAGTGCTTTTTAAAGCTTGAAGAGAATTTCAACGATTTCACCTGTTTAATGTTCTACCACGACATATTACTAATTCTGTACTTGGCTCGGAACGGACCTGACCATTCCCTCACTGGCGTCTTTCTTGGACGCTTGGTGAGGTGCCAGTCGACCATGCTCTTCGCTTGAGGCCTAAGTGCCATTTTTTTTAGCGGTGCAACTAAATTGTCCTTGTAGTCTTTCAACAACTTGTCGTTTGCAGCCCTCAACAGATTTTAAAGTATTCTACATGGAAGATTTGATGAATTGTGTTCGTTAATACTTGGAAATGCCATTTCAGACTAAATTATTTATGAATAGGCTATTTGTCCTACATGGTTAGGAAATGGGTAATGAATTCGTAAACTGAGCCAGGTCCAGGTTACGAATTCATTAAATTCTAAAATATCTGATGGTATTTTAACATTAAAACATAGCATCTTAAAACACGTACTTCGTGCTGTGATTAGTCGTCATAACGCTATTACAGTTTTGACTTGCACTTCAAATACAGTTGAGAATGTATAGAAGTATATGTACTTATGTATTATTTACAGCTGTGAAAATAATTTTATAATTTTTAATAATAAAGGTAAAAATAAAAAATCTATTTCATGTCATACAACTCGTCAGTTTCTTAATATAACATCACGTTAAATTCACACAATACTGCAAAGTAGCCTAGTAAGGAAACCGTAAGTAAAATACTCCTAAGTTAATTGATAAACTTTTCCCTTCAGAAAACTCTTGACCCAATTCCTCTTGGTATTTGAATGTTGGACATATAACGGGTTAATGTATCTCACAGCGGCATCAGGCCTTGGCGTGCACTCTTCTGTGGTGCTCTGCTTGTAATGTAAGCAACATTAATATTTCAACTTTATATCCTTAGTTGACGCCATCATCTATGTAGATGTATATAGGGACTGTGACATAACACCCATAACACGCAGAAAACACCCAAGTAATATCCGCAATGTTTACGGCAATTTAAAAACTGCACTCTCTAGTTTACAATGATCAAAAGAAAACAATTTTGGCTCGGTTCACAAAATAGTGTTGTTAGGTCTGTGAATGTGCACTTACACATTACTCAAATCGTTCAAATTTTCTACAATACCTGTCATGCATACATAATTATGCAGTTTGAATTTTAGATTCTCAACTTAAAACCTAAGATGGTAAAATAAGAAAAAAGACATTATTTATATTTTCGCCACCCAGTTACTTTAAAGTTGTAGAAACTTATATTTTTCATGTAGCAAAACATTTAGGAAGTTAGCTTAAGAAGTTGGCAATGCGTGGAGGAGAAAAATATTGCCCTTGCACATTGCTGTTTGCACAGCTGAGGTGAGCGGTCGATACTTTCCAGCAATTAACTATTTCTGTGCTGACACGTCCAAAAGACATTTTAGGGTGAGGGTTACAAACTATTTGTCTGAACGAAGGCAAGCGGCCATTAAAAGCATCTTCTACGTTTTGGGTTGAATAGACGGATACAGATAAATTAATGACCAGAATAAACGGGCACATCTCCTACAGGTAACCGAATTTGCTTTCAGGAGGCGCGGTTAATTTATATGTGCCACTATATTCTTGTCCGTGTCTGTCCAGAATACTTTTTAAACTTCTTCCCGGTGACGTCTTGAAGTTTTTAATGTGCTTTAAATTTTGATTGCTTTAAGTCGACATTTAATCATCTAATGTAATCCTCTCACGCTATGGAGGAGCCCATTTAAATCACCTTTTAGATAAGAAAAAATATTGACGCTGTAAGCCTAATGCCATAGTGCTGATATCTACCTTAAACCAACTCCATCGCTCATTCTCTAAAAACTTCAGCTCTTTTAAAGCTTACCCTCACTTTTACAGTTGCCCGTGTCAGAGTAATCAAAAGTCTACAGAACGTATCCGCGTAAATAAGGAACAAGTATTTATATGTGACTTAAATGCGAGGTAAAAGAGGCGTGAATCTATACCAAAACTTGTCTTTTTGTAAAAGTGATTTGCGATGCCTTTACAGTAATTAACAATATATTTCACCTGTATGTTTATATAATAGACAGTAAATTATTAATATTTAGCTCTAAACCAATCCACTTGAACCTTGCTATTTGAACAACTTTAACAACCGACATATTAACAAAAACATTTTACTAAGTGTATTTTTTCATGCATTCATGTAATAGTGTTTGTAGGTTTCATTGGGTCTATATATACACACATTACATATATAATATGCAAACATGCTTAATATAGCCCTACACCATCGGCTAAAATACTATATCAATGATAACGCTTCCTTGGTTTTTCACTGGCTGTTATTATACCGGCATTTGTATGGTTGTATAATTGTTATTGTATAAAATAATGACAGACATATATAAAAAGAAACTTCATAGCGTCATTGTAGGTTAGGCTATCGGAGTGAGTATTGAATTAGGATAAAACCACGTGATGCAAACTTCGCGTTTCTAAGAAAAGTTCTTTCCAGAATAGCGGTGTGTAAAACACTAAGATATAATCTATAAGCCAAGTGCAATTACTACCGCAATTATATTATGAAACCAATTCACAGTGATATAATGCATTTGTGTGACTAGTTTTACAATATATTGTGTTTTTTTCTGATCTCTATTTTCACATTGCTCGTTCCCCCCAATAACAAAGGGACAATTAATTCATACTTCACAAATTCAAACGTATCTACACGCAGCATGTTGGTTTCAGTTCAATTTATGATTTGAATGGAGGATGTTTCAAGACTACACAAAAAAGAAAACATTTTTGATTACGTATTGATATAGTGTATTGTGTCTATATGTCATCGACTGTAAATATTTCAAATCCACAGGGGCTGCATATCTTCTGTTACTTAAGTCAAAAATAAACTAATTCGTTTTGAAAGAGAACATCTCAAGTAGACTCATTTAGAAATGACTAGAAAAAGACTCTAATTTCGTTTTTCTTAGTGGAATGAATATTTGCTACCTTTGGAAAATTACATTTAAAAACGAAAATAATCCAGAAAACTATAAGAATATATTTCTAAATCTTAGAATGTTGAAAAGGGACAATTTCACAATAGCAACCATGTTTTTTGAATCTGCCATAAACACAACGGTATATAAAAAACAAATATTCTCATTACTTCAATTGCATCTATATAAATGCAATTGCTGCGTATATGCACGGTATTTTACTGCAGGGTAACTACAGAAATAAGCTGAACTCACTCTTCAATCAACATCCTTGCACAAATGCTACATAATAGTCTTTTATCATATTGCTGACACTAATAATATTGTCAGTAAATTGCTACACAAGATAATGTGGTATATTTTATCCCATCCCTCAAAAATGCTTTTAAGCATGTGTAAACCGAAATAAGTGCAAATGCGTACACGCATTTGAAATATAACACCGAAAAAATCTTTAGGCAAATATTTCTCCTTAAGAAATTTCGAAATATTGTGGATCCGAAACTTTAAACACGTCGGAATTCTATTATTTTCTTTTTTATCAGAATGCAAAACGTTTTGGCCTTGGATAGGTTTGTGTTTTATTGCAAGCAATCACTGTATTGATTTGAATGAATATTACGTAGATAAATAAAACGAATGAGACTGCAGAAGACATGAAAGTTATTTTAATGAGCATCTATCAACTACCGTTGTGGCTGGTAATTTCAGGAGGGTTTGCTATATGACGGGTGCAAGCGAAAATAAAAATCCATTGAAGTCGTCGCTCATTTTCCAAGTCATTTCGAGAAGGGTCAGAATTCGCTAAACCATACAAATATTTAGAATATTCCGAAATATTACACATTTACATAATTATAGTATTCAAAGAATGTACAAAAGTTAGTTTCCCTTAATGCAAGATGGGTAAAATTTTCACTGTGAATTATATCAGTCAGAAAAGTTATAGCGTATACTCAATTTGAAACTACGCTTCTTGAAACGTAGTGGAAACAAAAATTGATTTCGAAGAACCGAGTATCTGAGATACATATTTACGAACACAAAACCACGGGTATCAATTGAAACAGTATCAGTAACAGAAATCCTCCGCTGGAACAGATAATATACAAAAATGAGGGTAACGACAACAAAAGCGATACTTATCCTTAAAGGAAAATCAACGTGAAATTTGAAAACGTAGGTATTATGCTTATAAAATTGCGAGTTGAATTGTTTTTAACCTGAAAAATTTGCTGTTTTCATCTGTCGGAATTTTTCTTGAACCAAAATCGTCTATCAGGAACACCTCTTAAATCTTTGAAAGCAAATAGAAAATAACCAAGAAGAGCTGCAAACTACCGTGTACGTTTTCCTCTAGGAATTTTAAGTGCTAACCTTAAATTTTACACAAAAACCATATTTCACAAAAACTCCCACCCTGAAATTTCTAGGGGCTGGATATTTTGGTAATCAACAAGTGCCTAGTAGGCATGCATGTGTAGAATTTCATGCATAGCTACAAACAGCATGATGCTTTGTGGTGTGCAGCAGGTTAATAGAACAGTAACTTCAAATGATTGCTTTTCCTTAATTTTATAGCCTTTAATTTGTTTGGTTTGTTTCTGCAAGAGTACCACAGGACAACAAACGGTTATTTTTACTTGCTGAAGGACCGCTGCCGGGCACACACTTCTGTATTTCTGTGTGTGTGCCTTTCTCTCTGATTCTTACATGTTTCTCGATTTCATTTACTCATATGCGTATGTGTAGGCAGGGCTTATAGCAGAAATGTTAAGCATTCAAAGTGACCTATCTGATCCTGCATCTTCTTTTCTAAAGGTCACAGTCTGATACGGTACCCTGCCAGGCCACAGCATGTCTAAGAAGAACCAGCAGCCAGTTCTCATTGGTGCTTCTTGTTCAGCATCTTATCTAGTTTCACCTTTTCCGGGTGATAGTATCAAACGCTTATCTTCACCTCTGGATGAAGAGTATTTGGGCACAAGGCATGACAGATATCTTCAAAGAGAAGCCAGGAATTTGTTGTGAGGCCCTGCCTTTTGTAACCTAGATACAGTATTCCAACCCAGAATGTTGGCGGTCAGTGATTTACTGTTTGCAGCTACTGCAAAAAAGTGGCAGCTGTCCTTCTAAGCTCACCTCTGTGTACTACTGACAGCAATAGCTTCAGGATGTCTAATAACACCTGAAAACATCTATCCACGGTTCCAAGATTTTGGAGGGAAACATCCATCTGGTAACTGAAGAGCTAATTTCACAGACTGGATATATGGATGGGATAAGTTCATAAGTAAGTACCATTTCTGTGGACGTAGTGAGTTTTGGAAGTTTAACAAAAGTTCTTTGCTGAACTACATGAGGACTGAGTGAGTTTTGGTTCTCGGTACAGTAGCACATGATAAGTCTGACTTTGGTGGATTCATCTCAAAAACAGCCAAACACTAAGTTTTGGAAATTTGGTCTTTGATTATGGCAAGAGAACGTCTTGTGCTGATAAGTACAGTCAAATAAAATATAACCTCTGTATATTTCACATAACAGTGTCTGTACAGCATTTATTAAATTAGCTTCATGCTGTGATTGGCTAGTACAAGCTAAGGTTATATGCTGAGCATCACATGTGACGTGGTACATGTTTAATACACCAAGCTTGAGACAAAAACATGCATTCCCTTTGTTTAATCTGCATCTATACAATCAGTCAAAGTCAATCAAAATGTCTGGTAATTACAATAAGACTATGTCAATTTTTACAGTGTAAAACACTGTATTGACAGTGTAAATTAAATTATGATTTTAAACTTGCATACTTGCATCCCATCTGCATTGCTGGTTAACTTAAAATACCATGGGTTATCTATAGATTACAATGCAAATGTATAGTGCAAATTTAGTGTTAACTATATGTCATCAACATGTAATATTTAATTTAAAAAGCATTTAGCCATGGATTAATGCCAAGTTTAAAACCTAGAAGTATATTCAGTATCTTCATAACTGTGTATATGATGAACATTGTCTATAAATAAACTTCCCTAAAGAATATGATTAAGAGTACTGTAAATTCAAAAGAAAATATATCAGAACCATATACAACAAACTGCTAACTTATTTAGTAAAAATTCACAATATTGCTGATATTAGATGTGTACAGAGTGAAATTTATGGATGCTGCAGCTTGACATTCATCTGTTTAATTCTGTATTGCCATGCCTAGAAGTATGCTTTATACCCACCCCTAGCTTATATACACACCCCATTAATCATTAAAGAACATGTCACTGGCAATTGTATGAAACTGCGCAAAACTACTATCCATACAGGAGAAAACAAAACGCAATAATCTAAATTAGGAAAACAAAAATCTCTGTTTGCTACAGGAAATGGGGTAATGTGCAAAATGAATTTAAGTGGAATTTCCCTTAAAGTTTCTTTAGGTGAAGAGAGCCCCTGAGTCACTGAGAGGTATAGTCAGTTTGAAGAAGAGACTCAAGGGTTCTTGTGTCATTCCGTCTATCGCCTAGGCTCTATCTATATCCATCTTCATGTCCTATCAAGTGAAAGACTCGTCTGCATTTCTGAGACATCCACCCAAGTGCGCCTCCTGCCTATTTTTAAAGAGTTGCTACCCTCTTCGATTACACGGTTCCTTTCCATTCCTGTGAACTCAGTCTATACAGACCTCAGATTTCCAGCATCAGCGCGACATTGCAGACCCACCCATGGGTTGTAGGATGCCTAAAACTCTGATACACACACACATTGCAAATATGTTACAGGAAAATTGAGCAATGACATGATTCTGAATCTTAGCATACCTCAAACCTTTAAGGTTTGTATATTTTATACTGTTCACTGTTTTATGTACAACTGTCATGTCTTCATTGTTCCTCCCAAGGAAATAATAAGCTTACATTCTAATAGTCACAATGACTATATCTCACTTATTAAGCAACAGCAGTTAAACCTTTACTTCCTTGAAGAGAACTAGGTCAAGACTACGGTCGGCCACTTGGAAAACTGTTCAAGTTTGAAATAATCATTAGTCACACTGGATGACCCACTTGTCCACCCAACAAATCTTTTTACTTGTGGTGACACTACAAGCAGGGAAAGGAATGCGTCTGGCGCTGCTGTGGATTTGTTGTAAAATCAAAAATATCGCAGGAAATTCAATGCACCCATTCAGCCATTTTCCAACACTGTTATCAGTGCACAGGGTCGCAACACAACAACCTGTCAACTGAAATCAGATCTCTAGCTGTCGTCTGCAGCTCCCCCCTCACTCATCCTTATGCCATGTGGAGGTTAGCATGTGCTATCTTCTGTTTACGTGCCAGCCCAACAGCAAGAGCATTCTGTGCCAACTTGTAAGTAGTAGCAAGGTAAAAAAAAAAACCTTTTATTTTTTACACTCTAAGTCAACATGGTTAAAATGCATGTCTTGTCATAGTGCTGTTGAAAACCCACTGAACTGAAGCTTCAAATCCAAGCACAGAAGCTTTGAGTGCCATGACCTGGAGTGAGGGAACATTTGGGACCATGTGCACAACTCCTTTGAGCTGCCCAGCAGGCCTCTCTAGACACTAGCCACATGACCAATGCACCACAGGCTGCTCAAGAGCTGATGTGATTGCCATTTCCTGTCCTCTGTCCCTGTAAACCATAACATTTCCCCAGGACATTTATTTTTATACTAATACAAGGTTTGCGATAAATGGATAATCTGCCGACTGCTTCTCATCTGTGCTGTACCCAGGTTTCATGCTTCCATGTCGCTCTGCATGCTATCATGGCAACCGGGATGGAGAGGCGGCAGCAACTTGAGATTCTGACAAGTCGCCAAACGTGAGCATAAGGGACAGCAGCGAGGGGCAGTGGTCACATCTCTGAGACCTGCTTCTGAGGCTTGGGGATGCCACGCTAAGCATCACTCCATAAACAAAAGTGAGATGAGAATTTCACGAGAGCAATCAATGCTCACATTACAGTAGAGGCTAGCATTGGATAGGTAAATAAAAAAACTGACTAGACACAAATATGTACTCAAAAAGGCAACTGTCAAATTTCACCACGTGTAATACAATTAAGGCTGTTCTTATCATTGAAAATGAAAACAAGCCGTATCATTAAACCTCAAAGTAGAGAAGTAAATTCATCATTTGAAAAGCACCTTCATTTGAGAACCAAGAAACCTCTCTGACTCATATGAAGACTAAGCAACTGTAAGTTTCATATGGAGAAAACAAAACAGTTTCTGTAGTTGGATATGAATAATATAACAATATTTTCCAACATACAATGTTGCACTGTAATGTGTCCCGTAGGGCAGGGGGGTATGACAACATTAGCAGTAACGGACGATATCAGACAGCCTTGAGGGCCTAGCTATGAATTCCTTTTTTGCAGCTCCCTACATCAGTACGAGGTCACGGCATTCACAGGCAGTTAACAGTTGAGATAAAAAAGAAAATGAGGAACCATTGACAATATTTAGATTAATTAGTCTAGGCTATTAATTACTTGACTTGCTATTCACTGTCCCCTTAAAACCATAACACCTACAAAATGCTATGTCCAATATTGATTCATGAAACTATGTGATTTTCCCATATTCTCATACACAGACAAATAGAAACACCCAAATTAATGTAGAACTATGACTATTGATCACGGCTTCTTCTGTGATTGTGCATGTTTTGGACGACTTGATCGTTAATCCTGATATTTTTATAATAAAATATTGTATATTTTTCTTAGATATTGCCCAGTCCTAATTAATTAGGGTAAAGCATCAGTTATATTAATAAATGTTATATATTTAATCAATCCAAGGAGAAGTGGACTGGGATTAAATTTCAGCCCTGGACTTTGGGGTCCCTACAACAAATTTTGGCAAGTGGGGGGTGGGGGTGTCCCATGATAACTTTTGTAGAGCGATACATTTTTTTCTTGAATTGGGGGTGGGACTGGATGCCATATGGCCAGTCCAGCCCTGAATCCAAACACAGCCATATTAGCTTAGTTCCTGATGGCTTCGATTGAGAAGTTTTGAAAGATACTGGCATGATACAGCATTTCACCCAAGGTCCATTTTCACATTAGAATTAGGTTTTTTTGTCATTAAAAAGTGGGACATTAATCCAATAATCCACGTTTCAACTCTTTAAGGGGGGGTGGCAGGTAGGCATTGTAATAAAACACTGGCAGTTATTATAAAGTTGTCTTTTTCATAACTACATGAGTGGCCCAGCAGGCAGGGAAAGCTGTGCGTTGATTGCTCATTGGTTGCATTAAGGTGCCACAGCAGACGACAGCAAATGTTTTGAATGCTGACTTCTGTAACATTTCCTCTGCCACACTCTCTTGTTCCCAGTACAGCTGAACTGAGCAGTGCAGTGCTTGCCCTGACAGGTTTCTGAGTGGCGCCTCTGGGCACCATCAGAAGATCCAGCAGGAAGCACGTTTAGATACAGGTTTAGTTATTCTGTCATAACAAACATATTAATGAAGTTACAGAGGAAATGGAAAGTATCACGACTTATCCTCACATGTTCATGTGATACATAATTATAATTGTTGTATTTTACAGCCTGCATATAATTTGCTTAGGTAAAAATTCTGCCATATGAAATGAATATGCCTGAACCACTTTGAATTAAAAAAAGTATTTTACATTGTGAATCCTTTACCACAGCAATTACCAATGTGAAAACAACTGTAGATGAACAAAATTAAGTATCTGATGATTTTATCATGTCTTCACGCAAATAGAATCAGAGCAATACTAAAATATATAACATATGCAAAAACAAAAATACAAAAAATTCTAAGCCCAGAAATGGATATGTTACTGTTGGGGAACCAGAGGAACCACAGAACAGGTGGTTTCCTAACCATGTAAACAGTACTAAGTCATTTTCCAACCTTCAATTGTTAAATCGTAGGAAGATAATTTCCCAATATTGGTGAAAAAAAAACAGCAGTAGATATGAAAAAGTAGCACGAAAGTTCACAGGCTGGCAAATGATGATGTGATGTTGTACTATACACATTCAAAAAGTCATTTTTTAAAGTAACACTGAATTAAAATCATTTTTGGCCCTAAAACAAATCTATCTTTTTCTAAACCAAACAAAAAAGTGCAGTACATGAACGGCAACTATGTATGACTTCAGTATTGGTAATCTTTGTGGTCTTTTTGAGTTATTTTTCAGTCCAGATCTGCAATATCCACTATAAGACATACATACACAAACACACACTGACATCCGTATTTCACTCACACTCACCAGTCCCCGAGGCCTTTGCGAAGTGGTAGCAATTTGTCACATCAAAGCTTCTTTCTCCTCGCCATCAGGTCTGCGAGGAACCTGCCAGTTAGTGGGAGGAGCAAACACTCAAGGCAAGAGAGCTCTAAGTCAGCCATATGAGGGAGGATGGTGACTAAGACCCAGCTCACGTGGGATGTCATTTCGCAATATAAAAACTGTGCATGGTAACAAAGTCATGGGCAAGCAGCAAATGAATGCAGCCCAAAATAGAATTTGTGGAAGGGTGGAAGACCCACACATTGACATCAGTGGAATATATTTCAAGTTTATCGGGGGAATGGACAAAATACTGATTTCCAATGGTGAAACGGTCTACGTAGTGATATTTTGCATAATTTGACACACCTCAGCTGTTTCAGTTTGACAGTAAAACATGTTGCCTGATGAGTGACCAACAGAAACGAAGAAAAATATTAAACACAGCGAATGACAAACATCATCGCAGAAGATTACACTACCTACATTAAACCCCTTCTGAACCTAAGTCTTGCCTTCACATGACCTAAACCTTTTGTAACAAAAACAAATTCCTTACATTTTCCGAGTCTTGTATTCTCTACTGCTTATAATACCTCCTTGTCTAAATTTATGATATCTTACACCTTTCAGTCCTATCATTTCACAGCTAATAGCTAATAAGGCTAGGGTATCTGGCAGAATAGTAGTTAAAGACATGCCCCTACAGCTCGAGGGTTGTTAAGTTTAAGTTCTAGGTGTCATCATAGGTCAGGGAAAACCTGCTTTTTCAAGGAAAAACATCCAGATATATTAATCGGTTATTAAAAATCTGCTTTGACTGCGAGTGTTATGCAAGTGACTACATAAAAATATCAATATTGCAGAATTTATATTTGTGAAGAAACAGACACTGACTGCCAAAGTATAATTCATAAAGTATACAATATGTAAAAAACACTATTCAATAATGCAGACGGATAACAGTGAAGAAGAGAGAAGGAAGAATCTTATAGTTTTACTCCTACAAAGAGTATAAGAAGCAGATCTGCACTTTGGTCATATTCCTTTTTTAACGCAGTAGCCCACAGCACAGCCATGTGGAAAGCAGTGGTAACACTCATAACTTCACATACGATGAGCACCAAGAGGAAAGAACCGCCAGAGACCAAGGGTTATTTTTATTACACATAGCTATTATTATTTAGTAGCAGGATGCCAAACATTTATCACATACAGTTAGTGAGGAGGATATCATGCTCAGTTTATGGAGAGAGACTGCATACCACAGTCCTGCTACCTCCTTTCCTTAAGTATCGCATAAGAGTATTTCTGACATTTTCAGAATGACACCTCAGGTATTTTCTAGGTTTGTCCTTTACCCTGGGAAGTTGATGAGGTGGAACAAGCATATATACAAAGACAATTTTGATAACTGCGTCTGTTTCCCATACCTTTTGTAAAACAGCAATATTTTCCATTAAATTACAAGCAGGACTAATTAAGTTAATGTAATGTACAAGAGCAGCATTCCTGCTTTATTCATCTAGGTGAACCTCCAGTTATATACCTATGTTTTAGGAACCACTCGGGCAAGAGAAGCAACAAGAATTCCAAAACACTAGGAGGGAGAGAGAGGTAAGGAGCATGCACTGCAGCAGCCTCCACCTCAGGGATGAGAACCTGAGTGCAGCCATGAGGCCGGTGTCACCTCAGCACCACACTAGTCCAAATGGACCAGCGGGAGTTCTTTCCCAGTGGCTGGAGTGACAATCCTGCCACCAACCCCCAAAATTTCCCTGTAAGTTAGAGGACCTGCTTGCAGGGCTGGATACCCAGGACAAAGCAACTGCAGGTTAAGGGCCTCGCTCAAGGGCCCAACAGTGTAGGATCACTGCAGAAATTCACAGGATTCAAACCAGCATCATTTCGATTACTGGCACAGATCCCTAGCCTCAGAGTCACCATTGCACCCACATGGAGAGATCTGCTGTAAAAAAATGAATACAGAACCCTCTACTTTAGGGTTACTGCAAAAATGGCTGTGATCCCAGCAGACCAAAGAAAGATGTTTGTATTCTAGCTTAAAGTGGTGGAATCCTAGTATGCACAGCCTTTTCAGTGACCTATCAGAAAGCATTAGCATGACAATAACACTGAGGCAAGTGTAACCAGCCCTTGATAAACCATGGTTTCACACTCATCCATTAGCATTTATAGTTTGTGCAGATAAACTTGTTTACAGTACAGATGTCGATACTGGGCAGGTCAAAAGCCCAGACCACTCAAGTTCAAAGGGCTTATGCCACAGGAAAGAAGCAGAGAAATGGGTGAATGACAGCTGTGGACAATAATTTCTGCAGCCATATTCTGCTGCCATACGGGTGAGTGAAGGGAGGATCACGTGCTAAGGGCTCGCTTCAGGAAGTGGAAGAGGAATATTTGCAGTGGTCAGACATAATAGGAGGGCACCAGAAAACGTGTATGCACATATCCACAAATAAATAATGTGTTTGAGAAGAAATTGATATTTACAAATTCTGGAGTGAGATTCAGCAATTCAGAACATCTACATGGATCCAGGCAAAGTCCTCCCTGTTGGACTTTTTTGGATCAGAACCAGGGATAAGGATTAAAGACAAAGGCCCAGGGCCTGCCAAGACAGAACCCTGAAAGGAAAAGAAGGAGGGAGACAGTGACAAAGAGAGACACAGAGAGGGGGGGAGAGAGAAAGAGAGAGGGACAGAGGGAGAGAGAGAGTGAAAGACATCACAGTGATATTGTGCAGCATGTGAATATGAAATAAAATACTTGAACCATGTCCAGGCATCATGGGTAAATGGCTATCCTTCATCTCAGCAAAGTCAGGCTGTTTTGATTTATGCGACTGCATTCTACCAGACTTCATGGAAAGCCATCATTTTCAGGTGCTTTAGTCATTTTTACAAGGGAGTCAAAGATGTAGAACATTACACTGAAAAACATGTTGAGTGCAGTATAACTGGCTGCAGAGGATTTATAAAATATCCAGACATTAAACATCGTTGAACACTGTTCAACAGCATATAATATGATCATTTTTTGCATAAGATTTATCCATAGTGTTAGCCCCCACTGGAATTTACACAAAAAGGCACTCGGTCAAACTCTGCTTGGCTGAGTAACAGAAGAGTACTTGTGAATTAGCAGACCCTTATCGTTAAATAGTTTAAATAATTTTTTAATTAATTTTGGAAAGTGAAAGTTTCCTGGGCTAAACAGAGAAGACATTAAAGAGCTTTAATAATTATGAAAGTAATAGTGTTTAAAATAAAACGTGTAATTCCTGCTATCTTTAACAATATTAAAATAACCAAAGGTTAAAAAAAATCCTCACTGAAATATAAAGTATATGCAGGTATATAACTCTATCAATGCAACATAAAAATTCATGTTATACACAAATATAATAATTGTCTGTATATTTCTTTCACTGTGCTAATGTTTAGCTTGGAATTGCTACCACAAATTGTTTAGATTTTATAATAACCCAGATCAACGTTGTTACTGCGACAATAAAATTCACAGCAAATCTTGTATTTGAGGCATGAAGTTGTGGGTATATAAAAATAACTCTGAATGTGGATTTGGGTTTGATAAAATTTCGATACCATCGTAACATTTAAATACGATTACTTTAGACATAAACCTTTCTCCATAGTTCAAGTCCCAAAAATGAACTAGCTTACGTTCGTGTCTTCCGATTTCTTTATGGGCTGCTCTGAATCCAAAGTGAAATTTTTGATTAGCAATTAAAAATCAGTAGCCTGACCAACCATTCATAAACTCTTGGAGTCTGCTTTATTAGCATAAACAAATCATTATTATAACTACCAGCGTAATGGAGCGTCTCATCACGTGAGAAAATCAACATCATCAGGTAATCATTTTCCCAGGCCCGATTCTGAGGCGTCGTAATACATAGTATTTCATATTATTACATGAAAGTTACTTTTTTCCATATTATTGCTACTTCTGGTGTGTAAGCCAGAGTAAATGACGCTCATCTTCACTAGTTGCAAACTGATTCGTTCAGTTCACCGTTCACCAAAAATATGAGCTCGTTCAAGCAGGATATTGCCGGTGAGTACCCATAACAGATATTTAATGCGTCTCATTAATGGTTAGGTAGGCTACAGGTATATGGTACAATATTTTTCATTGTAAAATGTGTACCAGTAGCCTGTGTTTTTCATTGTTCCTTCGTCCTTTTGTGTGGTATAAAAAGCATGCTTTGCATTGCCCTGTCATCCCTTGATACATATTTTTTCAGCTATTTCGTATTTTGATAATTACGCTAAAACGTCAGAATCCCTTTCATTAATGCACAATGTACTTTATTATTACCTGTATTTAATGTTGGTAACGTCTCACTGTGCGTAATTTATCGATTAAACTTTATCATATGGATGTACACCAGGGCAGCCAACTTTGGTCAGCATGTTGGCGTGTTATTTTCAATTTGAGACAAGTGAGCACACGCATTTACATGTATGTATTACCTTGTAAATAGTCTAGGTTTTGATGCGGGTAATTTTAGGTTTATAATTGAATTATATAGATTTGCCGTACAGTCTGAACGCGTGAGTGTTACGTCAGATGCATGAGAGCTGGCAGCCCTGACGTACAAGAAAGTCGCGTTATATATGATATCCTCAGGTGGTTCGCGATTTCGGCTACCCGCCGTATGTTGTGAGATGACACTCTGATTGGTTTATGGCATGTTACGCCCCAAACACACCCATGGCTAATTACGAGCGAAAGTGGGTTGGCCACGCCCTTAAAGAAGTTGTGCGCCTCAGATCGTTAAAATAGGGCCCCTAGACTGCCTAGAATAGTTATTTTTAGACAACGGAAACAAATCATGTCTTTAGAAAAAATAAAAACTGAGACATCCATTTTCAGACCCAGCCTATTTCTCGTTCATAAATATTTACCCGCAATCAATCTGTCAGGAATGGTGTGTTTATTTATGGAGATGTCACACATGATTGCTTTCTGTTTGAGAAAAACATCATGCCTGAACTCAGTTTTTTTATACCAACACAGTTCTGCTTTATACCTAAGAACAAAGAGCCTAACCAAGAATCAAGACAAAGTGTCACTAATACTATTATGTCTTAGACCAGGGGTCGCCAACCACTCAGTTACAATAAATAGGTTGATTTTTTAAGACATTCCTAGTTAATGGTGATAAGCAGGCCCAACACCTTCACATCTCTCCCCACCAGACAGCATAATCCACCAAGCCCTCTATTTTAAATGATTTTTTGGCAAAACACTTTTTGAGGGAAAGAGGCTACAAGACTTAATCCCTGTCAAAAGAGGCTCCACCTGAGCAGTGGTCACCTACTGAGGACCCAACACATTTTCTCCTTAGCACTCCTTATGCCCTTTGTAACTGGTCCCGTTTTGCCTGGACAGGCTGGAGATACAGTGAACTTCACAGTTTGAGGAATTGGTCACAGCCAGGCACAACCATCTCCAGATACAGATGACTAGCAAATCTAAAGAAAATATTATACATTTTTCATTCCACTAATTAGATACAACAATTGTAAAGAAATTGCAATAAATAACATTGTATCCGCTGCAATGGATTCCCATTTATGTGAATCTGTGCATAAGAACCTGCTGACTTTGCTAAGTCTGTGCACAGAAAGCCCAAAAGCAACAAGGTGTATTATTTGGAATTCAATTCAGGCCATGCAGTCCAGCCCAAACAAGCTGTGTTCCATGTGCATGTTTGCTGAACAGAAGGAAGAAAACTGCAGGGTGAGGACAGGTTTATATTTCTTGGCTTTGCTACATTTTGAAGAAGCTGACTGTACAGATCATCTTCCACCCCAGACACACTCATGCTCACACACGAAACTCTAAGCTCTCTGCAGTGATAGAGAGACATATGCCCGAGCATTCCTCTCTTTCTCTCTAGAGGGGGTGCAAGTTGACTAGATCATCTGGCTGTGGTCCAAGAGATGATGTCATGGAGAATGACTTCACCGTGTGGTGTCATCACCAACTCCCTACCAGACGCTCCCCCTACCTACCCTCAGGGAGAACGTGCTGCTTCACAAACACACGCCAGAACACAAGCTTAGGCTATCGTCCGCCTGCTCCTGTTACTATTTTAAGGAAGGGAGGAGAGGATGAGGCAGTGTAAGGAGGTGGGAGGGGGCAATTTAATTGCAGTTCTCTGCTACCACCATTACGCCACAAAGGCCCAACAATAAACAATAATTTCACTAGGATCTTCCTCAGATAAAGTGACTTCCTCATCCTCCTGGTTCCATCCTGGAGAGACTGAGGAATCAGTCACTGTTACACCAGAGAAATGTGCATGATCGAACGTAATCTTTCTATAATGTCCACCCGGAAAATGACCGAATGAGATCCACAATGATGATCTTTGGAGATTGTGTTCTGCTACTGGTTTCGTTTTGGACTGAACAATGCCAAGGAATTGTGCTGTGTTCCAAGGAGTGTGTTACTGGCGTGTAGGGTCCGTCGTGGAGGGGACTGTTAGCGGGGCGAGACGTGACAGCGGATGTACTGTCTATAATTAGCATGTGAGGGTAGGGGCTTCCTTCTTGCCAGTCCCTGCATCTGTCCTGCAGCTCACGCCAGGGCCCTGTTGGGCTTTTCCCTAGCCACCCCAGTGCCTCCTGAGGGACGCGCTCTAAAATTAGCCCCAGGATTGAGTCCGGCCTGCCGAGACTACAATAGCCATCTCCAGACTGCAGTAGGTAGGACGGGAATGGGGGTGGAGCATCGGGGGAACTCCGCCAAAACACCACCCCTCCACCTCTGCATCTGTTTTCATCATTGTCTGTGGGACAGGCCCAGGGGAGGGAAGCGCCTTGCACCAGGGGAGCATGCCCACAGCATACACCTTCCCACTGGATGACGTTCACCATTCTGATAGTTTCTTTTCATCATTGCTATTATGCATTTATGTACACCAGTTCCAAGTGCTTAAATAGAGATCTCACTTGAAAAACAATACATATTGCTCAAATTCCAAAGTGTGACATCAAATAGTAAAGCAAAAATTACAATTCTTATCCAGGTGTCATCTTATGTTTGCAAAGGTAGGTGTAGGAATAAATTGGTGATTAATAGACAGGATTTTTTTGTATTTGGGAAAACCAGCAATACACTAGTTAAAGTTTACACTACATCAGCTATGAGTCCAGCATGCTACAGCCTTCTGTGCTAAGGAGATCCAGAACATTCAAATTAGCTTGCATTCCATAGGGTGGATTCATTTTATGGTGATGTTTGCTAGGTGGAACTGAGATAATAATACTCTCCTCCAAACACGTTATATGACTCAATGATGCTTAAACCGGATAGTGACAAGAAACCGGGGCCTGACAGAACACATTTCAAAGGAGGTTTGTGTCGATTTAACAAGGGTTGTCACTGCTGATTATATTAATAATGGAGCAATATGTCTAGCAATCATTTAAATTATATATATATATACAGCAAGTGGCATGAGATACAGGGATCGTGGAAAGAAAATAAAGCTAAATAAAGCTAAATACCATCAATAAACTAGGCTACTGGATGTTTTTTCAAGATTTTGTTGCATCGCAGTTGTGACATTTAAGTTCTAGAATGACTTCATTTTTGTTCACATTTAATGTGAAATTCACCCACAACGGAGGCTTTCGCTTACATATTTGGACCCTGATCCGCTATGCTCTGTCTTCCCTCTGTCATATTGCCAAGTAATCAAGAAGGCAAATTTTAATCCATGCTTTTTTTAAAAAAAAAAAAAATCAAGTAATTGAGTTTAATTGTGTAGTCTTGACATTTATTTATTTATACAGTGCTTTTGTCCAAAGTGACGATTGAACAAACCAGACAGCACATCACATGTTGTTTTCACCTATTCCAAATGAAAGTCAGGTTGTCTGTTAAAATGCGCACGAACAATGAGGATAATCATCGGGAAAATAAAGGAGAATGTGATGATTATTATTCCCTAGCACTTGTTTGGACTGACCCACTGACTCTTGATATGGCATAAACGCTTTCTTGGTGCCCCTGTGGTCAACGACAGACACTGGGCAATTTTGGCATTGTTACTTTTTAAATTACTATCATAAACCAGTATCACTATTCACAGTAACATCCAGAAGTGGTCCAAAGGGAGACAGCCTTGGTAATGATTGTGCCACTGCATTTGCTAAACACTGCAGGCATGCCACTTCCAGACACAGCGAAAGCACAGCTCATTAACAATTCACTAATTAGACTGTATTTTGTTGTAAAGCTGAAGGAAGGTGAATGCAGGATGCTCAGAAATTTTGAATGAACTGTGTTGGGTTAAGCCCAGGAACAATAACATATAAACAAATATAGCTAAAAATAGTGTAAATATTTACAGTAAATTCAAAAAAGTCTTCCGTTCATTGCACCTCGCACAGTCCTCCTTTTTGTCTTCACTTCCGAAACTGTACCCCTCCCACAGCAACACGCACACACTGACGTCATTGCTCTACGCTTTCGGTTTTTGGTGGGGCCGATGTGAGCTCCAGCCCAACCCCGGCACCGGCAGCGAGGACTCGGAGTGAAAGACATATAAATAAGTCTGTCTTTACGTAGAATTTGCAGTTAAGTCGGAAAAATAATAATACAGATCATAATACCAATAATAATTATATGGTAACAGTAAAAGTAATTACATATGATGCTGTACTGTACTTTGAGCCGATAAACAGCTGAAGCCACACAATGTTTTCCTGAGCGTCACAAAGTAGCACATTCGTTCGTTATTAGGAACCATTGCATTTAGCCTGAACCTCTAATATATTAGACTTTATGGCAGTCCGTTCGTAAGCGTTTCAAAGGTGTTTGCTGTCAATGACCTGTCTCACGCTTTAGAGCCAATATATTAATGTTTCTCAATAACATCATTCTCATCTACTGTTATGCAGACATTTCTGTCCCCCCCAACTATTGCAACAATAGCAATTATGTCTGCCAACTTGCTAATCCAAATGTCAATCACTAGATTGTATAACTTGCAGCAAGGGAAAATTTAAGACCTGCAAGCACACCACTGTTATTAAGAAAACAAATATCACAGCAAAGTCTGGAGTTTTGTTGTGGAAGGCCTTCATTCAACTGACCTTTACTACTGTTGGATAATATGCCATAGAGAGCGTAATGCTTAATAAAGTATGGTGTAAATACACAGGTTAAATTCAAAATAATTCCATATGGAAAAAAGGAATTCACTCTACTCCAACAGACCACCATACTTTGTGTTAAACATATTCTTTGAAAAAGTGAAACAGCATAAATTGTGTCGTTAAACAGAAAAGTAACTGTTATACTATTACGTCATACATCAATCAACTATCCATCCATTTTCTGTAACTACATGTCATGTGACACCAACCAACCCCAACAAAACCACCTGCCTAATATTGTGGAGGTCCACCTCGTGCTGCCAAAGCAGCTCTGACTAATTGAGGCATGGACTCCACAAAACCTCTGAAGGTTTCCTGTGCTATATGGCAACATGACATTAGCGGCAGATCCTGTAAGTCAGTGTTTCCCAACCCAGTCTTCGGGGAACCCTGGACAGTCCACGTTTTTGCTCCCTCCTAGCTCCCAGCCAATCAGGAACACCGAATACCTGGTACAAGTGCACTGGGAGCTGAGAGGAAGCAAAAAAGTGGACTGTCTGGGGTTCCCCGAGGACTGGATTGGGAAACACTGCTGTAAGTTGTGAGGTGGGAATTCCATGGATTTGACTGGTTTGTCCAGCACATCTCACAGATGCTTGAGGGGATTGAGATCTGGAGAATTTAGAGTCAACACCTTGAACTCTTTTGTGTTCCTCAAACCATTCTTGAACATTTTTTTGCAGGGTGGCATAATAAAACCAAACAAAATGTGCAACTGTGTGCCAGTTTTAATAACTGAATAATACTGTGCATTAATGAGATTGTTAGGCTTTAGCCCCCCTAAAATGTTTTTTAGCCTCCCCAGATAGACTAATTAGTATAAATAATGGGGGCCATTTCCATCAGACCCCCCCCCCCCAATAACGGCTTAGCACCCCCTTTCATAAATCTCTAGTGACGCTCCTGATGTGCATGTCTGCATGTGTGTGTGGTGTTAGTCACCATCATAATTACCATGGTGACAGGTGTATTGAACTCCTCCTGGTATACAGGCTTAATGGGCCCATCTTGGACAGACTATGCATTTCATCCAATTTTCCTTTGACTTGGAAATGTTCCATCCACACAATACAGAAGTTTCCTCAGCCTGAGAAGTGCCCTGGTGGGCAACTGGAGAAATACCATTACACAGTAGCCGTGAACAACTTTACCTTGCAGCTAAGAGAAACAATATTAGCACTCAGAACTTGTATAAAACTTATTTACATAGGCACATAATAAAAATGATTTAAGGTTGAATAATGTAAGTACAAAGCTTGCAGTGCTATCAGAAAATTATTGAAGTAAAAAAAAAATACTTTCGTAACTTAAAATACTTTTTTCCTTACAAATGTTTGTTGCAGGGTCCTCCTTCTTCGCATGTGAAATAAAGACTAAACTGAGCCTGTGCAGAGTGAGTTATGTGATTTGTACCTCATTCGTGATTTGAGAAACGGACTTTGTTACAACTAACCCGTGTTACAATTATTCTCTGCCTCCCCTACTCAATGTGCAACAATGCTTAGATAAGTGGTACTTGTCAAAGTAACATCCACATGAATGCAGGGAGGCAAGGTTTCCTAGCAGAATATTGCCCAGAGCATCACACTGCCTCTGCTGGCTTGTCTTCATCGCATACTGCATCATGGTGCTAAATCCTCCACAGGTATATGATGCACACAAGACCGGCTGTCCACATGATGTAACAGAAAACACAACTGATCAGACCAGACCACTTTCTTCCATTGCTCCATGGTCCAGTTCTCATGCTCACATGTCCATTGGAGGCAGTGTGTTTTAATTTTTGAAACTGCTAATAATGCAGATGTGTCAAAATCTACAGGATTTTAAACCAAATCATGAACCCATTCTTAGACTTACACTTGTAAATGTCCAGTCATGCATGCACCATTCTATCCGGTAGCAAGCACATGTCATCAATGTTGGGAATAGGGCCTGGATGCATTCTTACAGTCAGTAGCTGTTCCAGTGCTGTTTTGGACCTATGACATATAAATGGTTTTATCCAACAACCACACCCCCTGCCTGATCCCTCTATACCCAGTGAACAGCAGAATTTTATCGGAGCTTACAACAAAAAGAATTTCAAATTTATGAATCAGGAGCCATATTGGAGAAAGAAAGTTTTTTGCAGGAAGAATAGCACAACTCAACACCTGCAGCCAGCAACTCAGAAGCATTAACAGACTCAATAAAACATGCTGTTGTCAGCCAAGCAATATGCCCCACTCAACTTTACCTTTATTTCTTGCTGGAACAGATCCTATTTCTCCTGCTGTGAAACTAAGAACCATTCATGTTGTTCTCTATCACCATCCTGAATTATAACTAATGTAACCCCTTGTCTGAACACTCTAATCTTGGTGTGAAGTTTGACATCACTTTATAAACTATTTTTGCAAAAAGCTTCATGACTTATTAATAAAAATAAGCAGAGATGGGCGATCCACATTTTTTCAGTTCCGATCCGATTCCGATACACAATTCATCCGATTTACTTTGTTATACTTTATATCAGGAGTGGCCAACCCGCGGCTCCCGAGCCGCATGCGGCTCCTACGTTCATATAGAAGTTTGTGTTTGTGTTTTTTTTTAATGTGCGTGTTCGCTTCGCTTGAGTTCAATACGGTATTTTCGTCAAATGCGCATGTGCGTGAGATGA